>ONZH01023988.1:0-62764 GCA_900303285.1 Rhinella marina | reverse complement strand
TACATCACATAAACCTACAACCCAAACTCCTAGTACTACAAGAACAATTACCACCCACAGCACCTTAACACCCTCCACAACTAAAAGCACTACTCACTCAACACCAACAGTACCTATAACTCCTACTACCATTACTACACATTCAACTTCTACATCTCATATGCCTACAACTAAAACTCCAAGCACTACTAGCACAGTTACAACCCACACCCTCTCTACATCTCGAACAAGTTCATCTACCACTATGCACTCACCCTCATCAACACCTACACCTTTAGGTGAGTTACTGTGTTTATCTTTTTACATTTTTTTTCTTTTGCTCAATAATTTAGCATATTGTAAATCCTAATATATGTAAATAGTATTTTTTTTTGCATGTTGTTCGGTGTCCCGTACACAACAAAAAAATCTATGCCTGTGAGGGTGCCAGAGTAGATTCCTGGTCTAAGGTGCACCAGTTTTCTGGCCCAGACATTGTTAAATCAGTTTGGACACAGAGAACTAACATGCAGCCTGCCTCCTTCCAAAAATCACAAAGTAGGTAGAAAAGTGTAAACAGTTACATTGGCGTACATTTTTTGGTTTCAATCATTGTGATTGGGATTCGGTAAAGAAGAAAAATCAAAATGATTTTGTTTAGCACAGATAAAAAATTCTGATGGGAACAATGACCATAGCTGGCAAGTATTGGGAACTAACCATTGATTCCCGATCACGGCTTACTCACTATCGGAGGTGAAAGCTGTGTTTACATGTGGCGTTAACCTCTGCTGTGTGTAGACAAAGAATTGCTGGAGTGATCGCTCGTCTCCATACACATTCATTATTTTTGTGCAGCAGATCGCTGTTTATCTAGAAACAATGCTTTTGGTGTCTACAACAGCAAGGCTTTCACCCGATGAATGAGTGTTTGCTCTTTCATGTATCAGGAAGGAGCGTTCTTAGATCAGGGACTGATCAGAGTTTTCCATCAGTGACTGTGAGTCAAAACCAGGTGCAGCTAAAAACACAGAACATGTGCAAATCTTTCTTTTATACCTGTGTAGACTTCTCTCCCTCAGCAAGACTGAAACCACCCTTGATTTTAATGTCTCCGAGTTGATGTTGTCTTTCAGTGAGTGCAGGGATTCTGTAAATGACAGACAATTGCCAGGTAAGGCCTCTTTCACGCGTTTTTAGTCAGTGTTTGGTTAGTGATTTCCATCAGTGATTGTGAGCCAAAGGGCTCACTCACCCGACCATATGGTTGCCGTGTCTGTGCTGCAGACCGCAAAGAGGCACTGGCTGTGTGAACTCCATGCTGTGGTACTTACCTATTGACTTGAATGGGTCAGCGATCCACAAAATACGACAAAAAGATAGGACAGGTCCTATCTTTTGTGGTGCGAAGGCACAGACCAGAAAGCCCACAGAAGGGCTTTCAAGTGTTTCCATGGGCTTCCGATCAGTGCCTCCGCTCCGCAAAATAAAGGACATGTCTTATTTTTTGCAGTATTTTGTAGATCGCAGATCCATTCTAGTCAATTCACAAGTCACATGGCTGATGCTCGTGTATTGCTGTTTGCGGTCCACAATACGGGCACGACAGCCATGCACTTGTGGCAATGGAGTCAAGAAAGAGATAAAGTATAATGGAAACATTTGCACTTGTTCTGTGTTTTAGACCCGCACATGGTTTTGGTTCACAATCACTGACTGAAATCAATGACTAAACATTGACTGTGCAAAGAAAGGCGTACAAAATGAGACTTGAAAATAAAACACAATTCACATTTTTCAGTTCTTTTTTTACTGCGCTTGTATGACGCACCATAGTCTTGTCCACGGCCTTGTCCATGCTGGGTTGAAAGTGAGTGATATCCAGCAAACTTTACTGAATCTCCTATATATTATTCCACAAAACACTGCCAAACACAAACTCCCAAGTTATACCACCTGCTGCAGCTCACAAGGCCATGCGGTACTCAACAGCATTGAGGTCGCGTCACATCCACGTCACGATTGCGCCACATGGTCGTACCATCACAACAGGGTTGTACAATGAACCCATACGGTAGCTTCACCCTTCGGCCTTTCACACATAAACTGTTCACCCAAGGTGGCTTATCCTCTAGTTCTCCTGTGCATTGTGTTGGCCTAAATGTACATACGTGTACCATGTCCCATCACTACAATCCCGCAGAGGACAAAGACCTTAGGTTAACTTTTTTTATATGTCAACTTTTATAGAATTTATGAGTGATACAAACATAAAATAATATGCATGAAAAATCAGTAAGATTACTTTTCATCAGGAAGACAATTATTTCCCAAGTAAAAATTCTTTACAAATGAAAGGAGAATTCAACCGTTGGAAAATAGAATCCTATGCATTAAACTGTAACAACTCCAAGTTAACTGCATAGCGGTAAAGCTATATGAAAATCACAAAAGACAAGACGTAAAATCAATGCATCTGCCTGTTTAGTGACAGTTTTTCGTGAATTCCCCTTCGCTTAGCTTTATATGCAGCTTCTGCGTACATACAGGTACATACATTTTTTAGGGAAGGTTCAAGAGCAGATACATAGGACCGGCATAGAAAAAATCTATGTCGTATGAATACACGACCCTTGTAAAATGTTGGTTGAGAAAATATGGTCTGTGTGTTCACTGTGTGCAATGCAATCAGGGATAACAGGAATAAAAAAAAAAAAAAACACACACACAGATCATGTCTTTTCAGTATGCTCTCCAGTGCATCTGCTGCAAAATATGCCATCAATGTTGTCAAAGATTTCTGTAGTAACTGCCTGGAATCAGAAGTATATCCCGTACTTGGTAACACAGAATTCAATATGAACAGTGAGTTTAGCGGTTTATACTGACAAGAAATGCTTCAGTGGCCTCACAGAACAGTCAGAGTGACAGCCCAATCTACAACTACTGCCAAGGTGCCAACAAAGGGGTGTGAAATTAGGGAAAGAAGCAAAATTGCAATCTTTTTTAAGAATACCTATTTGCCAGTCTTCAGGCTTACTTTTTATTTGCAGAGGCCACTTTTGATCAGTGATTGTGAGCCAAACTGGATGTGGGTCAGAAACACAGAAAACCATTATACCTTGTATAATGTATGTTCCAATATGTATTCTGTGTAGGATCCACTTCTGGCTTTGGTGCACAATCACTGATCAAACAATGACTGTGTGAAAGTGGCCTTAGACAAGATTAAAAGGGTATAAACTTGGGCAGCCCCTGTAAACTGCCTAAAATAACAAATAAATGGATACTCAGCTGTTTTCTCCACTGTTTCGAGTGCTGCGCTTCCGGTTCTCCTGCTGCTTACATCGTCTTTTTGGCTGTGGTGGTGAAATCCCTGAACAGGTCACTGCTGTAGCCAATGGCTGGTCTCAGCAGTGCAGGGGACATCTAATCAGGGCAGTGATTGGCTGCAGCAGTGACCTGCGTGAAGAGAAAGTCACTGCTGCAGCCAGAAAACCAAAGAGCATTGGTGAGGACCGGAGCACAGCGCTGGAGGAAGCAGAGGAGAAACCAGGTGAGGATACGTTCATTTGTTACTTTAGGCAATTTAAGGAGTTTTTATATAGAAACTTTTTAATACAGGAGAGACAGATATTTTGTAAAGATGCATAGTGTGTGCATATGTCCTTATCTTTCCTAAAGCGTCTCAGATTTACATCACTGCTCGGTGCAGCATATTCAGTCTCAGGCCGCATGCACATGTATTTTGTCGCGCATACTACAATCTGCAAAATCTGGATACCTTCTGGGTGCATTCCTCACACCCATGAACAGAAATGACTACTCCCGTCTACAACACAGACCAGAATAGGTCTGTGCTATAATTGCAGGATAGCCAGCGTGCTGTCTGCAAAAATATGGGCAGCATTTAGATGAAGAACATGATTGTGTGCATGAGGCCTTAGGAACAACAGAAAAATGTTGGATACTTTACACTGACTTGTCAATTTTTGGCATTACAGGGGTTATGCCACCAATAACAATTATCCTCTTACCACTGTACAGAGGGTAAGTGTTTGATCACTGGGAGTCTGACCATTGGGGCCCCCAAGCGATCACAAGGGTCTAGAATTGTGAGCTGTGAGCACGGTACTCTGCAATCCCATAGAAGTGAATGTAGCACAGGACACACAGGCGTGCCACCGCTCCATTCTCATGGGGCAGTGTGCTGACACTTCTGGACCCCGTTCTTGAGAATGTTATTAGTGGCATAACCCCCCTTAAAATAACAATTCATGTTACGTAATTATGTTCTTATTTTATCTTGCAGAGCCAACTACACCAACAACTATTTCAATTACAACCCTACCTACCACAACAAATTCCACTACCCCAATTAGCATCCCTATTTCTCCTAGCACAACACCTATAACTCACACTTCAACAAGCACAGTAACAACTATTACCCCCATTACGACCAAAACTACAACATCTACAACAACCTTGACTCCTACCACAATTTCTACCTCTACTCCTAACATAACTACAGCATCCACTTTGACACCTCCAACTGGTAAGAAAATCTGCCTCTTAATATTATCTGTATATGATAAATACTATGAAGACTGGCCATTTAAGGTTTTGCTGTACTGTCATTGCTTACCGTACTTCTAAAGAAGTCTACAACTTGCTCATAAAAAAATTAACGTTCCAAAGAATTACCTGCACTAAAGCCTTCCAGAGTATCTATAGCCTAGAATGAAAACTTGCTTCATCCTTAATTTCCTTTATGGCATATCCTCAGGATATGTGACCCACTCCTATATTGAGGACAGGGTCCCACCCCATGCCGCCGTGAATGGAACCGTGGCCACACATGCTCAGCTCTCTCCACTCATTTCAGTGGGAAGTTGATAACCAGCAACCTAAGCATGCTGTGCTATTTTCAGAAATCTCATAGAAGTGAATGGAGAGAGCCATGCATCTCTCCAATCATTGCATCGCAAGACAGGACACCATCATGTCCTGATGTCCAGATGGGACAACCACCTTAAAGGATTTCAATATTGAACCATCCTCAGGATAGGTCATCAATATCAATTAGTGGGGATCTAACTCTCTGCGTCCCCCCTTCCCCAAAATCAGCTGCCTGGTGAGCACTGCCACCTCTTCTTAGGCCAGTAAAACCATCTTCAGTGGTCACGTGGCCCATTGGCAACTCAGTCCCATTTACGTAAGTAAATAAACCTGGGCTGCAGTATCACACACAGCTGCTATACAATGTATGGCTCTGCCCTTGGCAATCTGGAGGAGGCCGTGGCGCTCACTCTTCAGATAGCTAATTGGCGGGGGGCCAGGAGTTTGGACCCCCACTAATCAGATATCAGTGACCTATCTTGATAACAGGCCATGAATATTGCACTCCTGGAAAACCACTAAGTGCAGTAAGAATTAGCAATTTCTCGGGACAGCTTATTTGCTGGGGCTTTTAACCTACTTCCAGTTTCTGGGATACTGTATAACAGCTACAATTTTTAGTCATTTAGGGGATCATTTTCTGTCACTTGGTCACAAAGGTGGCCCCTCTCCCTCAAGGCAACCACTGTAGTAATATTCTCCTCTCACTTTTCTATTCACTGAAAAAATATGTTGATTGAATTCTGTGGACGAATAATACATTTCACACACTAACCTTAAAAAAACTTTTTTTTTTCTCCTAAAGCTCATGATATGCCTACAACCGAATCTAGTGAGTACTCTTTAGTATTGACTTCTGTAAATTTCAGAAAAATGTATATTTAAACCTGTTCCATTAACCAACCGAGACAAAATACATTCAAATGATGTTTGCCTCCTGTGTTAGAGCCCCAGAACCTATTCTCTATGGCCCACCGCCTGCTCAGTATTTAAAACTACTTATAGTAAATTCACTCTTTGGGTATAAGTGTCAGACTTGGATTTTTATGGTCAATCATTTCCTAGTAGCATTCCTCAACTTGTATCATTCATCTAAATGACAGGGCTAACCATAGCTATAGCACCTGTGGGGCCCAGAGTCTAAGGGGACCAACTCAGCACAGGAACATTGCTCCTTTTATGTGTAGAAATAAGGTAGTGGCTTACTGCTTTCGAGAACCTTTATGTGGGTTCTTTGTGTAGGAGATCTGATATATGACAATACCAAAACATCCGTTCACTGTTGTTCAATAACCTATGTTGCTTTTTGAAGTAAAGGGGTTGAGCTATCCTCAGGATAGCTCATCAATATCTGATCGGCAGGGGTTCAACACCCCCACCGAACAGCTGTTTGATGAGAAGGTCTTTACACTGGTTATTACACTATGCATCGTCTCCCGTGAAGCGGTGGCGTAGTGTAATTACAAGGACTCACTATATTCAAGTGAATTGATAGAGCACTCGTCATTGCACGGCACTTCCGAGATGACTCACAGCGTAATGAACAGGAAGTAGCGCTCACACGGAGCGCCGGCTAGTCTTCAGACAGCTGAATGGCAGGGTGTTGGACACCTGCCAATCTGATATTGACGACCACTCCTATAAATCACTGCACAAACCCTTTAATACCATTCACTTTACATTAAACAAGGCGCTGGGAACTCATTCATGCAACTGCTATGGGTCGTCTGAATGTTCTGATACTGTTTTAATTTGAAACCTGCATTATCTGTATATGATAAATACTATGAAGACTGGCCATTTAAGATTTGCTGTACTTTCATTGCTTACTTCTAAAGAAGTCTACAACGTGCTCAAAAATAATGTTCCAAAGAATTACCTGCACTGGTTATTTGAAAATATTTAGGTGAGCCTCTGCATGCCCATATTTTACCCTTGACACTTGAGGTCCATTGCCTAGGGCAATGCCTTATGGAGAGGGCAGCAGTTGCAGGTGCTATTAAAACATTTTTAAACAGAATCCAGATTACCGATCAGCTGCGGCGACTTTTGGTGGGGGATGGGGGGAGTTCTGCATCTACCATTATGGAGGCAGACCAGCTGCCTGCTCCATGATCTCCTCTCCAGCCTAGTTCCTTAAAGAGCCTCTGTCAGCTTGAAAAACTCGATTAAACCAGGCAAACTGTCTGATTAATCATGCTGATTAAAAAAATACCTTTCTTTATTCTGTATGTTAAACAGCTGCAGCGATATGTTTTTTATGTATATTTAAGGCCTCTCACACACGACCGTGTTTCACGGCCCGATATGGGCCGTGAAAGCCCGGCCTGTGCTCCCCCAGAGGACGGGAGCGCACGGCGTCAATGGTTGCTATGATGCCGTGCGCTTCCTGAGGCCGCCGCCGTACAGTGAAACACTGTACACGCTCATATACAGTGTTTCACTGTACGTCGGCTGCCTCAGGAAGCGCACGGCGTCATAGCAACCAATGACGCCGTGCGCTCCCGTCCTCTGGGGGAGCACAGGCCAGGCTTTCACGGCCCGTATCAGGCCGTGAAACACGGTCGTGTGTGAGAGGCCTTAGTAAGCAAGTTGGAGCACCAGTGGGCCGGAGTGAGTCCTGGAGCACTGCTTTTGTAATACCAATCTGCTCTGCACACTACCCCTCCCCTAACTGAAAGGGTTAGACATCAAGCATGGGGAAAAAAGCAGCAGATGCAATCCTGCTTCTTATATCCGTGACATTCTGCGTTAAGGCTCAGGAAAGAAGTAAAATACAATACTTACAGTCTAGCATATATAGCATTATGTCATAAGGTCAATTTGCCCTACACATAAGATTTTAATTTCTAATTTTATTATGGGTTAAATAAGTTGAGATTAACTGAAAAAAATATTTACAAGTCTTTCCTGGGATTTTAACCTGAGACCCTCTATATGGAAGGCAGAACACTTATCTCCAGGCTATAGCCCTACCATGATGAGAATAGTGGTTTTCTATGCTTAAAAATACATTATACATTACTGGTTTCTTCACACCCAAATATTGTACATAACAAAACCAGTAATATATATTAAGTTTCTAAGCATAGAAATCCACTATTCTCAATATGGTAGGGATATAGGTCTGCAAAACTAATTTTTCTTCTCTTAATGAGAGGAATAAACTTGAGATATGAAGAAACTAAACCTCACCATAATACACCATTGGCTAAACATGACAAAACTACACAGTACAAAATGCTCCTTGTACATTTCTCAGATTCGTAACTAAAAGTTTCTAGAGACAATGTTTGCTGTTGACATGTCCTGAATCTCCTACTGTATGTATGGTGTATTATAATGCCAAGGTTGCGCTAACCTGAACTAACACTATGCAGGAGGTTATAGACAATTGTCTTCCTGGTCATTTTATTTATATATAATGGAGAGAGCTGCCAACTAATCTACCCAGCTACACCCTGTGCCTAACAGGTATATGATAAATGAAGAAAAAAGACGGAAGAAATAAATAGCAACAGGGAAACAAAAGCTACCATATGAGGTCCAATTGAATGTCTAATTAGTCATTCAGATTCACTAGAAGCCATGGCTAAGTATAAATTTAATTTAGATCACCAAGATCCCTTAGAAACCCATGTTCTAATTTTACTCCTCATGCTAATGTCCACATTATGGTTCTGTATAAGTTTGAAACTGTGCAGAGACACATTCTAGCATACATTGATTATATGGAGCAATAACAATCTGTATTCCTTATTTCAATTAAATTGAATCCATTTTGGTAGATTATAGTGGGATTATATCAATGCAAGGGCCAAACACCAGCTCACAGATGGTTCTTTATTATGAGGCAATAAAGTACCAGTCATGCTGCCCTCAGGGACATGCTCAGCGCTCCCATGTTGTCCTAACTCCCTTCAATTCGTCTCAAGTCTCTGCTTTGGTTTTGCTTGCTCAAATGCTGTACACCATAGCAGCATCCCTATAGTGAACTGTAAGGAGAACCAACACTTGAGCAAGAAACACCGAAGCAGAGACATGAGGCAAAGTGGACTAACTGGAAGTAGAGTTTTGTGAAGGGACAACATGGGAGCGGTAAGCATATCCTGGAATAACCCTATGACATTGAATGTCTGTTTTTTATGGATTTTACTATTTTATATAAACTTTCAGACTAGTGATCTCCACCAGCGTAGTTGTAGAGTCCTAGACTTGCCATGTTGGTTCTGAGGCCCAAATTGTGGATGCCCAGTAGAATAGCACACTAACATTGTACTCCTTTAAAATGGATCTCAAACACTTGGCAGATTGCTAATCAAGGTATCTATTGCAATTCATACCTATGCATTTGAGTGCAAGACTGAAAAAAAAAACAGTTTCATCAGCTGACCAATACAACTTAGTAGAAAGTCCTCGTGAGAAATAGTAATTTCATAATCATATGGAGAATTTATATTCTTTAGGACTACGTTGTACTAAACTAGGCTTTTTGCTTTGCCTCTAGCACCTAAATGCAGCGCTCATGAATACAAGCATCGTATCACCAAGGATAACTGTTCTGCTGAAGTGCCACTGACCAAATGTCAGGGACTCTGCGAATCCGAATCATGGTAAGAACCAAGGAAAAGCATGTGTTTCTGTCCACACTTACACATATTGATCAAAATATGAGGTAACAACTATTAGGGTATGAGAAGACTGTATTACGTGCGTCAAAAGTGTCTACTCTCTACGTAAGCTCATCTTATTGGTCACATACTTCTATAAAGAGCAGTCCTTGAATACACATTAGCTATCTGTGGTCTGCTGGATTGTTGGGAAATAGCAGGGCACTCTGAGCTGGCGGCCCACCATAACTGAATGCACCATTGATTCTATTTGCAATAGATTGTATTGGGCATCAGACATCTGCAGCCCTGTACTCCTAGCCTAATGGTTGCTTAACCCCTCATGGAAAATGGGATAAAAGCACTAGGCAGTATGATCTGGTCATACATCGAAGTTGTACAGGATGATACCGTTATGTTCATATGTTCACAAAGCCTTGGTAGCTAAACACATTCCGGAAATAGCATGTCCTGCTTTCTGTTAAGAGGGTATACAGCTTTGCCTCTGATGCCACCAGATGTAAGGTAGCTATCCTATAAGTCAGTGTTCAACCTTCTAAACAGGCTTTGGGACGTGACATGAATAATAATAATGAAGCAATTATTATCCAAGTCACAAGGCCTGTTCAAAAGGTCAAATATTGACTTATATCAGGGATGCCCAAACTGCGGCCCTCCAGCTGTTGTACAACTACAGCTCCCACCATGCCCTGCTGTAGGCTGATAGCTGTAAATTGTCCGGGCATGCTGGGAGTTATAGTTTGGCATCAGCTGGAGGGCTGCAGGTTGGGCATCCATGACTTATAGGATAGCTGCCTTACATCTGGTGGCATTAGAGGCAGAGCTTGCTAAGAGCTCATTTACATATATTCTTCCCAGAAATCCAGAGGAGCGCTGCCTGGTCTATAAGAATCCTCACTCTCCATAAGGAGATATAGTGTCTCCTGCTTTCTAATATGTATGGACCTATACTATAAACCTAGCATAAATTATGAACCCAAGGTTCTTGCCTCTGCTATAGAGTATGTGCATATCATGTATGTGTCTATCTGAAGCACAGACATACAGTTTAGCTATTGCTTACGATTTTGTCTTTCAGGTACGATGAGGACTTCGAGTGGATTGACGGCAAGTGCAGTTGCTGCATGCCAGTGAGAAGTTCCATCATTGTAAAGAAAGTAGATCTTTTCTGTCCTCAAACAGGGAGTCACATCACAATCACAATCAAAATCTTCAAAGAATGTGTCTGTAACTACCAGCCCTGTATCGGCGGCTCAGATGAGGAGAAGGACTGAAACGTCGGTAAATTGTGACAGCATCATCTGGTGGAGGTCTCTCTCAACTGAATTCAATGTGCAACACGTTCTGTATGTCTGTTCATCAAGTAAATATTACTTTACATTAAATATATTGTCCTTGTAATGTTAATTTATACAACTGTATCTTCAATGTGTCCAATATAAAAAAAAATCTTAAATTGACTCATGATGAACGATTTACATGATTAAACCTCACATTTCAAACCATATGTTGCTTTTTTTATTCATGAATTGAATCTCAAAGTAAAGCATATCCATAAACTCGCTATTCAGAACTGACCTGACCAGATTCATCAGCAGTACCACTTCAGTCCTGAGAGGTAGCCATATCATGTGCCGACAATGCAGTTCCATGGAAGAATGAAGAGGTCCATTCTACTAAAGCTCTGCCATATCCAGGCCTGTTAATGTATTTGTTCTCTTTCTTAGCCCTTCTCAATAGCAAACCATTGCATCGGTCTTTAAGATAAATGTAGCATAGTCCCCATGCACATGACCACTCCTGTTTTGTGGGCAACAAATCGTGGATCCTCAAAACACGGATACCTTCTGTGTGAGTTCCACATTTTCCCATTCCCCACCTCCCACCCTATGTTAAAAATGCCTATTCTTGTCTGCAAAGTCTTTTTTGCAAGATGTCAGAACGGCATATGGATGCAGACACACATAGTGTGCTGTTTTTATTTTTACAGCCCCGTTAAGATGAATGGGTCCGCATCTGATCAGGACCAGCACTCATGTGTCCATAAAGAAAGGTGTCTTTAATTCAGAATTATTATTATTTTTGAATGATCAATTATCAGTTTTTTGTACTGTACTTTCAATAAATAGAAATAGTCCCAGTATATATGCAAATATCGTGCTATTCAGCGACATTCACTTGATTGGGGCTGAAAATCGGTTTTCTGCAGAGCGGCACTCATGAACAGTTCTGGGAAGGAAACAACTCTTCATTCTGGGTATTAGTGGGGACCCACTGGCTGGACCTCACTGATCCCTACGTGGGGAAGCCTTGTGTTGCCGGAAACCCACAAACAGCATGAACCCACAACACCATGCTGCATGATTTGTAGATCTCACTGCAAGACCGCAGGGACAAGGCGTCTGAATGGCACGTCAGTGGAACATAAGTGCCAGCACTTCAAGTCTATAGGAGTGACAGAGACACTTCTGTCTTCATTGTAAAAGCTCACGTGGTCCTTCTCTTGCAGCCATATATATGTATGTGACTGTATTATCATTGATGTAGACCAGCTTCTTAAATCTCCAGTGATCAACTGCTCTGGAGGACAGCCACATCTAGTTGTACAGTTCCCCCGCAGAAAAAGATGGCTTTATATGCCAGCCATTCAAATGAATGACAGTGCTTGTAATTGCATGGACGGTCCAGAAGGGGGAACTACTGTTGAGTTATGGCTTATAGAGTTCCAAGCATGGGAGCCCCTTCTAAAACATCAATATGCCCAAATTGGCAGTGCAGTGCTTTCCATTCATAACTCCTTAGTTAATTTGAAGGTAAATAATTATTCTTTCTATTTGTAGCACATGACTTAAAGGGGTTGTATGAGATTAGAGAATCACGGCTGATTCCTCCCAGTAATTCCCTCTGTGGACCTGGTCTGGTGCTGCAGCTAAACCCAAATCACTGATCATGTGGTTACAATGCAATAGCAAAAAACCTACAGAACCAAACACAGAAATAACTTCTATTGAGGGGAAGGCACAAGAGTGGACATGATGACTTTGTAGCATTCACGTGATCTTTACCCACTGAGACCAAAAAGCGTGAGTGGCCAGCAGATGGTTGCTGCACAGATACTAACTGTATCTTGCTGAGAGGTGAAAAACATCACCTGGAAAGATGGTCTGCAAGATCTGATGTCATCTGGAGTAGGAGATGGTGGCTGGACAGCGGTGAGAAGTGACCAATGTATTGATAATTGTTAATGAAGTTTAGAACTAGGCCGGCCATACACATGAGAGTTCTGTCACCCAAACACTCATTTGACTGACAGCTATCCCTTCTGATCCCCCATGCTCAGCTCAGTTGAGCATGTATGTGTTGCAAATGGAGAAAGAGCCGTTGCCAGACATCTCTGGCAGCAACTCATTGCCCCAAGAACAAAAGTATTGAGCAGCTGAAATCAAACAATTGGATCCTTCTCTCCACTGTCATCTGCAGTCAAGGGAGTCAGATGGTCTGTATACACATTAGCTTGTTGGCAGGTCCCACCAGAATCAGCAAGTACAGCCAACATTTATATATAGCACACGACCATCTTAAAGGGAGGCAGTTTTACCGGACTCCTGTGTTACATTCACAGATACGCAGGCTTCAGAGCTGAAATCTCCCAGACCTCTTTGGTAGCTTAATGTCTACATGGATCTTGCACTGGTGATTTCTATTCTGGCGAGTGTCATCTTTACACCAAGATAATACAAAAAATTGGGAGTGCACTCTGGGTCTTTCAAGAGGTGCTGTCAGAAGGGGAGGATCATCTTAAGTCAGTATAATAGAAATGACACTCTCTGTACTGCTCTTGGAGAAGGGGATTATTTATGATACAAGCAATGCCGTTCCAAGATCTGTTGCTCGAGAAAAAAATGTAGAAAATAAAAGGAATTTCTCAACAGTACAATATTAGGCTTGCAACATTACCGCCATGACGCTCTTGTCCTTGAGCTCACTGTCGGACCACCACCACTCACAATGGCGTTTAGGAGCTACAAGCCCCACTACCCTGTCTCCATGTCACAAAGGAGTTAAAACCTGCATCTCAGCATTATCAACACAATTGCAACTGTGAAATTAAGGACTGGGAGGACCAAACGTCAGTGCAATGTCACAATCCTAAGATTGTACTATTGGGAAATACACATTCTGGTAACAAGTCATAAGAAGCAGAATATGGACCATATTGGAGCCCACACTGCTATCTAGAGTCAATGCAGGGAAAGAAATTCTGGAAGTCATTGAAGGCAGACTTTTTGGTCACTATAGAGCACTATAGTTCTCTGCTAGAAGGATGCTTTAAATAAACCAAAGGAAATTTAAAAAAAAAAAAAATTCACTTTTTTTTAATATTTGAAAAAACAGTACCATGAAAAACCCCAATCCCTAAATTTTTGTTTTATTCAGCCCACACAGTGAGAATCTACAACTCTCCCAAAAAGGGAAAAACTTTTACAAAAAAACACCTATTATAACACCAAATACAATAGAAACACATCAAAACAGACTTAATAAAATAGTAATACTACAAAATGACCCCATATTTCCCTAGTGTGTGACAATTTTGTTGCAAGACGCTGTTGTCATCATTAACAAACCTTAGAGGAAGCCACATTCATGATATGCTTGCAGTATGTAACTATCATCAGAAAAATATCTTGCTTTCCTGCAGCAGCACAATTAAAGGGTTTTTTGGGGACTGTAATATGGATAGGTCATCAGTATTAGATTGGTGGGGGTCTCACCTCTGGTACCCCCACTGGTAGCCCCACCGACCAACTGCTTGAGGAAGATGCTGTGCTCCAGAACAGCACAGCTCCGTACATTGGTATATGGTTGTGAGCGCTGCTCCCGTTTATTTAAATGGAAGCACTGCAGTACAACCCAGCGTACCTATGCCTATTCTGGACCGCAGCAGTCCATTCACACAGCTGATTGGTCGGGTTGCCTCATTCCTGAAGAAATGTAGTGACCCCAACTGACCTAAAAGAGTGAATGTGTGCGACGTTTAAACATCAGAAATTGTGAAAAACTTAAAAGTTTTAATAAATGTGGCCAAGGAGTTGTTCATATTTTTACCCCACATTTAATCTAAAAAAATTCTTGTTAAAAGGATGTTGTTGTTTTTTTACAATGGAGATGGATGGCCTTGTCTCCATTAAACAATGTGATATAAACACAGTCTAGGGTATATTTAAACTTAGGACTTCTATTGTAGACTGCCTGGTCATGAGAGCTTAAAAACCTAGAAGAACAGAGTGAAAACAACCTGCTCAGGTCTCGGTCCTCTATGAAAATCAGGACAGAAATCAAGTCATAAATCAAATATGACTGTTTCCGGGCCCATATCTAATTTTTAAAAAACACCAGCCGTCTTCAGACTAATGCTTCATAGTATCAAAGAGATGCCATGTTCTCATTTCTTGCCAGTTCTCTGTTGCCTCAGGATAATGGTAGGCTGCATTATCCTGAGGCAACAGAGAACTGGCAAGAAATGAGAACATGGCATCTCTTTGATACTATGAAGCATTAGTCTGAAGACGGTCAAAGTGCACAAACCTTTTAGCATATTAAACTCACTTTCATCTTCTGCTATCTTCTTCTAATGGTAGTCTACCAGCTGGGAAGAAAGCTGCAACCAGCGGTTGCGCTCACTTAACATTATACATTTAGTCATTCAGACAACTTCTCTAACAGCAGATGGCATAGAAGGGACGTAGCAGAAAGGAGGAGACCAGAATCTGTGGTGGAGGACCTCTGGAATACACACTTACTGTACTTTGGAGATTTCTCAGGTTTATCCTGGATCTTAACCTTCTTTGCAGGGGTTGCTGCAGCTGAATCATACCTCATATCACATAGTTCTCTCTGAGAAAAAGTAAAACTGATACGTAATACAGATACATCCATCTACCTGGCACTTATAGAGTTGTCCAGTATTATAAAAACACGGCTGCTTTCTGCCACATCCGCTCATGAGCTGGGTTTGGTATTGCAGCACAAAACAAAGATAGTGGAAACTGTGGTGGTCGTTTCTAGACAACCCCTTTAACATCTAAAACCGTAACCCAAGTCTATCTTGCTGGGTCATTCTATCTTTACATCTACTGGCTTCATAAGAAGCTCTATTATTTTAATTACCTCATATCGTTTCTGGTCCTTAGCTGCTTCTTTAATCCACACATTCTTCTCCTCCTTCCCCATTTTCATCCAACTGAACCTCATGCACATAAGCGCTTTAGCTTGGTCATTCTAGAAATTTTATATGAAGACCTTATGATAAGAACAAACAGCCCATAATAGTCACGAGGATTTAACACTGTGACAAACTCCCCTATTTTTACCTTAAACCGGTCAAGGTAGTCTCCAATCACACTCTGTTGCCAGATTTCTTCAGCCGATTTTGGCATTTTCGGAAGTTTCTTCTGATCATCAGCAGTCTTCTTCTTCTCTGATTGACTAGATTTGCTTTTTGACTGCTGAGGAATTCAAATTATAAAATATCAGAAAACCTAAGAATGAGGAGTATATGCACTGGACATAGCGGACAGTAAGAGAGATGAAGAGATGCAAGACCAGACATTTTTGTAGCATCCTGAGCAGTCACCTTTGAGGACTGGCTGTCTTTCGTGTCCAGGCTCACCGTCTTTTCTTCTGCGAGAACCCTTTGTTCCTCTTTTGGGAGGCTCTGGGCATGTAAAATGAACAAGATGATGAGAAACTTGCCCCAGGTGAGTACCCTTCTATGTTCAATATCACTAGTACACGACTCACCATGAGAAAACTCACTGGGGAAGATTATCAAAATTGGTGCTTTCTCAGAGCTGCCGTACATTTCTGGCTTCATCTATGCCAGAAAACTGACGTAAATGAAGATAAATTTGCCGGGGCATCTACATATTGAAGATGTGAAGAAATGATGAAGGAACACATATGGAATTGAGTAGTATACAGAAAAGGGCTAAACCAGAATATGATTTATATTTTGGATTCCTCACATGCGTAACCTCCTCTTTTTTGCTTTGATAAGAGCTTTGCACACTCTTGCATCATGAGGTAGTCACCTGAATAGTCTTAAAGGGGTATTCCCATCTCACAAATGTAGTTTGTATAGTTAGATATAGCCATACCAATATTATTACTAATAGAATGTATTTATATAAAATGTACAGTTTAGAAGATTTGCCTATTTGTATATCCATTGTCCCACACACATCAGTCAGGCCGTTGCCCCTAGTTACGACCAACCTGGCCATGTAGTAATGGTGGCCAGCTTGCTGTTGTTCAAACCCGCTCTGAAGTAACTGCTGTATTGTGAACACACATTGCATGAGCATTCGGAGACACATCTTAGAGCTGTAGCATTTTTGTCTACGCTTCCAAAAAGCAGAGAAACGGATCCTGTTCCAAGATCAATTCATCTCTATGGAGCAGGATCCGTTTATAAAGTCTGGGTTTTGGACGTTTCCTGACCATTGCGTTGTGGACGGGTTGCATCCAAAACACAGATGTGAAAGTACCCTAAGATGTGTCTGTGCATGCTCATACTATGTACGTTCACAATACAGCAGTTACCTCAGAGCGGATTTGAACAGGAGCAAGCCGGCCACCACTACTACATGGCCATGGTGGTCGTAACTAGAGGCAACGGCCTGACTGATGTGTGTGGGACAATGGATATACAAAAGACAAATCTTCTAAACGGTACATTTTATATAAATACATTATATTAGTAATAATATTGGTATGGCTATATCTAACTATACAAACTACAGTTGTGAGATGGGAATACCCCTTTAAGCAACAGCAATGTCTTTGTCAATTGGTGAAAATTCTTGTCTCCACAATGTGTTTCAGGCCATGAGTTTTTGCTGTGCAGAGGTAGGATAGGCACATGGTTTTACATAGTGTTTAGCCCTATTCTACTACTGTTCTAATCCACAGAGTGGCAACTCAACTGAGAAGGTTAGTCAATCCTGAAAATTTCCAGACATTTGAGGGAATCCTCAAGTGCAGTCATGAAAACCATCAAACACCATGCTGAAACTGTATCTCAAGTGCACCTCCCAGGAAAAAGAGACAAAGGTTACCTTTGCTGCAGAGGATAAGTTTAGTTACCTGCCTCAAAAAACACAAATTAACAGCACCTTAAATTATAGGCTTTTCACTCCTAAAGGCTCCATTCACACATCCTGATTTTCTTTCCTGATTCGATCCCTGATCTGGATCCATTCATTTCAATGGGTCCTGAAAAAATCAGGATCGAATCAGGAAAGAAAAACAGGACGTGTGAATGGAGCCAAACTCTGGAATATTTCCAGATTATCAGGATCCGGAGGATTACCAGACTTGGCCTTTCACACATGTAGCTATAACCCTGGAGATGTTCCATGTCGGGTGCGTTCACACTAGAGAGGAAATGTTCCAGGTGCCTAGACAAGGGGCGGAAACTTAGGCATGGCCACTGTGATGTTCTGGAGCATTTACTGCTGTTTTCACACATGCGTTCACCCGGATAACATCCGCAGTTATGACTAGGGATTGGGGGAGGAAAACTCTGGCTAAAGTCCGGGACTGATATTGCGGGTGTGTCCATTCACACATACAGCCCTTCCGTGTAAACTGCAGAAAAGTTCAGGATTCCACTGTAAGTGTGAATGGGGCTTTTTTTCGAGTCTACAGCTCCATTCACATCTACAGTGGAATCCAGATATTTCTGGAGTTTACCTGGAGGGGCTGTATGTGTAAACACATCCTCAAGATCACAATAGGCCATGCTTAGTTCCCACCATTTGCCTAGGCACCTGGAACATTTCCTCTGTAGTGAGAATGAACCTGAAATGGAACATCTCTGGGGTAATGGCTACATGTGTGAAAGGCCAACTCTGGTAAACCTCCAGACCTGATAATCCTGAAATATTCCAAAGTTAAAGAAGAACTCCCGCAAAAAAATTATTCTCTGACCTGTTAGAAAGGTGCATGATATAATCTATAGTGAATGTCATTTTCTTATCAGAGGCTGAAATTGAGAGTTCCCCTCTCTTCTTATTGTAGCTGGGTCATGTGACCAACTCCCTGACCTCCAACTGACCCAGGACAGCAAGCCAGTCACATCTCTATTCATTCCTATGAGACTGAAAGTGAGGCATCCATAGGAATGCATAGAAAATTAGACTTCCTGTCCACACATAAGGTGCTGTGTGAGTTGGTGGGTCTAATTCCTAGTCACATGACACAGATAAGAAACTGACATTCACTACAGATTACATCATGTACATTTCTAGCAGGACATGGAATAAAAATTTTTGCGGGAGTTCTTCTTTAAGGCCTAAAAGCAGTTTACATCAATGCTATGAAGATATCAGGTACCAGACACATGTGAACTGTTCAGAGGACACTGTGAGGATCAGGTACTTATGGTCAAATTGCTGCAAAGAAGCCACTACTGAAGATGAAGAAAAGGATTGCTTGAGCCAAGAAACACAATGAATGGACATTATATTATACATTTTTGGTTTCAACTGCTATGTCTTTGTGAGCCACAGAAAAGGTGAGTGTATGAAGCATGGAGGAGGAGGTGTGATGATGTAGAGGTGCTTTGCAGGAGACATTGTTGGTGATTTATTCAAGGAACACTTAAACACCACCCTACCTGGTTTGCTCCTAGTAGGACCATTTGTTTTTCAACAGGACAATGACTATAAAAAAAAACCTACGTATGGACTAGTTGACCAAGAAAGAGAGTGATGAAGTCCTGTGTCAAATGACACTGCCTCCACAGTCAGCCGACTTTAACCCTAGTGAGAAGGTTTAGAGTAAGACACCAGAACATGCTCAGCTCCTCTGGGAACTCCTTAAAGTCTGTTAGAAAACTGTTCAGGTAACTACCTCGTGAAGCTGACTAAGAAAATGCCAAGAGTGCGCAAAGCTGTCATCAAAGCAAAAGGGGGGTACTTTGAAGAACCTAAAAAATATTCTAGTTTGTTTAAAGGGGTTTTCAAGGATTTTACTACTAATGACCTATCCTCAGGATAAGTCATCAGTATCTGATTGGTGGGGGTCCAACACCCGGGACCCCCGCCGATTAGCTGTTTGAGAGGGTACCAGTGCTCCTTGAGCGCCGCTACCTTCTCGCAGCTTACCAAGCACAGCGTCATACATTGTACAGCAGCTGTGCTTGGTATTGTGCTCATCCCCATTCACTTGAATGGGGCAGAGCTGCTCCGAGGCCACGTGTACCATGAATTTGATGACACTGGCCTAGGAAAAGCTAAAAGAAGGCCGCACTTTACATGAGTAGCGTTGTGTATTATGTATGCAATCAAAAAGCTTGTTAAATTACCCTTGTGGGACTAATAAGGGCCCTTTCACACAACCGTATGCCCTCCGAGATATACGGTCAGTGAGCGGGCCATATGTCCTGAAGTGGCATCGATTGTGCGCACAGCATTATTGATTATTATGATGCTGTGCACATCGGGCCGCCCACGGGGCTATTGTCCCGCACTCAGAAAATCATATGAGTGTGGGACAATAGTCCCGCGGGCGGTCCGACGTGCACAGCATCATAATAATCAATAATGCTGTGCGCACGATCGATGCCACTCCGGGACATATGGCCCGCTCACTGACCGTATGTCTCAGAGGGCATACGGTTGTGTGAAAGGGCCCTAAATGTAGAAAAAAAAATATTAAAAATATTTTTAAAAAGCAAGACTCAAAAAAACCTACACAAATCTAGAATGAAAACGTGATCTAACAGTATGTACCGCAAAATGGTACAGGTAGAAAAAAAACTACAGGTTACACTGCAAAAACATGCACAGCACCACAGGTTGAAAAATAAAAAATAAAAGAAATTTAGAAAAAAAATTTAAGTATTCTATTTGTACAAAAATTACCATTACCATATCTACCTGTAGATTAAACTAATGTCAATTATACTGCAAGGTGAATGGCAAAAAAATAATCCCAGAACTCCTGTCATTTGTTCATCCCTTAAAAAAAAAAAACAGAATAAAGAGTGATAAAATATTAATTTACCCAGACAGGTAAGATAGGTACCAGTGAAAAATACAACTCACCCCATAAAAAAACAGCCCTAGTACAGCTATGTAGATGTTATGACATTATAGCTAGGGATGAGCAATTTGACTTTGGAAGAAACATCCGAAGTCGATTTGCATAATACTTCGTTTCAATACTGTACGGAGTGAGCGCTCCATACAGTATTAGAATGTATTGGCTTCTATGACCAAAGTTATTACTTTGCAAAGTCTCACGAGACTTCGCATAATAACTTCATAACTTAATTTTTGCTGTAGAAAAAAGATTTCCCAAACTCAGGATCAGTTCCAAGTAGTACCTTGGAACCAAACTTGAGTTCAGGAAATGGTTTTTTACAGTACAAATTAATTTATGAAGTTATTATGCGAAGTTTTGTGAGACTTCGCAAAGTCATAACTTTGACTTCATCCGAAGTCGATTTGCTCATCCCTAATTATAACTTTTAATGTCAGAATGAAAAATTTAAAATGAAAAATGCTTCGTCCTAAAGGCTCAAAACTGTCCAATTCTGAAGGAGTTAATAATCAAAATGTACCATAAACAAACATGCAATAGGTGGTGTAAAGTTTAAAGGGCTTAAAGAGGACCTGTCCCCTCTCCTGACATGTCTGTTTTAATAGCTTCATGTATTCCCTAATGAATTAATGAATTGCTAGCAGTCTGCAGTAAGGGTACAGAGGGGAGGTAACCAGTTAGGGTTGTGTACCTGCACAGACTCACTCTATCCAATCAATGCTGCCATGTTCAGGCTGTGCAGGGACACCCCCAACTGGTTACCTCCCCTCTGTACCCTTACTGCAGACTGCTAGCAATTCATTAATACATTAATTAATACAGGAATGGTCCAACATAAAGCCATAAGACTAGATGTTCCTGAATTGTTATGACATGGTGAATGTATGAAACTATTAAAAAAGACATGTCAGGAGTGGTGATAGGTCCTCTTTAATTCATCATTAAACATGTGCCACCCATAAATTTGTCCATTTTCAGATTGTCTGATCTATGTTTACATTGCCTAAATATTAGACCTGCCCCATTATCGTATGTCTTCTGCAACTGTCTGCAACTTAACCCTTTAACTGACCCTATAAAAGCTCAGCAGGTGACCAGAAGAACCATGCACACCCTTAGAAACTGGACTATGTTAGAGCTTCAAGAAACTGTGTGAGTCCTGGGTCATGTAAGTTGTATGAGGGGGCAATAGCATCACGTTACCATTTGGTAGCCCCCCAGTTTGGTAACAGATACCCTCCAATATTATCTGAACACTGAGAACCAATCAACCCACTCCACTGCACACTGGGAATGTGAACCCATCACCTCATATTTCTTGTGTTGTTCCAGTGCTTTCCAGATCCATTTGAGACGTTTTTCCTCGGAGAGTTGATGCCATTGTTTTCCCAGGGCACCCTTCACATCCTTTGCACTGGCCTGGAGTGAGAGAATCAGTGTGACTAAATGACAAACTCGTTCTACCAAGGTCTGTAACCAAACACAGAAGTTCTAGAACTTACTTCAGGGTTTTTTAAGGTAGCGCTCACTCTTGTGACTGTACCAAAGCTGTTGTGGGGTCTTGGGATGTTCATGGATGTCAGATTTCTGCTGGAGCTCCATCTGCTTCTCTCTGTGAACATACAGTAAGTGAGGATCAGATACAAATAACTGAAGGTGAAGACATCATGACCTATGTTCACATGACCAACCTGACTGCTGCCATTTTACTTTCAAATTCTTGCTTCTCCCTCTGGAAATCCACAATATACTTCATCTGGAAAGACAATAGGATGGGCATACTGGAGCAAACAACACAAAACCAAATCGATCACTGGTGATCTTAGCTTTCAAGGTTTATCTTCTCTATCAATTCAACTCCGCTACCTATGTACTCATCAAGGGACTTCCAAATACCTTCTTTTCCTTTGGTAACTGCCTAAACCTAGATGACAGGATCTTTGTTAGGTCCACAGTGTTCATCTTTGGATATCGCTTAGCGTATTTGGCCCTCTTCTCTAAAAAGAAGCGGAAATAGACTGTGAGGGGCTTCTTGGGAAATTGGAGATGTTTCTGAACAGTAATATGAAAGAAGAGTATGGTAAGTTGGTTAATATGGCTGTCTTTCAACACTGGGATCATAAGAAGTCACCATTAGTCCAGAATTTGATGAATTACAGCGCTACTAACCATCAGAATTGTCTTCACATGATCTTCAGCTTCTATAATCAGTTCTGATAGAGTCCGGAACTTCCTGAGCTAAAGGGACACAGGATGAACAACAATGTACTACATGGCTTACAGATAGTATCATCCATCATACTAACTGGCTTGAAAAGCATTATTTGTGGATTGACTACTGGTGTCAAAGTACTCCTTAGGCTAGTTTCACACTTTTGTCCGGTCAGAGATAATGGGGCCTAACGGCAAAGCTGTAGCTTCAGGCAATACCGGATTGCAGAAAGATCCTGCCTGCTGGATATACAAGCACCTGTGTGAATCTAGTCACACCACTGTTTTTTTCAGAAGGTCATGTAGAAGATGCAAGAGTGCCCTCAGCTTGAGTTTAAAGAGCATCTATCACCATTATCAACCCTAATAAACCAGGCATACTGACTGGTAGGGTTGACCGTGGTATTACCGACTCTAATTTTTAGTTATATGCAAATGAGGTGCTTGGAACACCAAGGGTCTGGTCTTCACCTCTCCCCACGGCCCCACCTACTTGAGATTAACAGGGCTAGGCATCCTCACCTTTTTCAATGCCTGACCTTGAAATCTTGTGCATGCCACAGCCATCTTTATTAAAGGAAATCTGCCACCAGGATAATCGCTATTGAAGTAAAGCCATGGCCTAATAGCACCTAGTACCTTATTTCCAGACGTGCCTTTGTTTCAGCAATATATGTTTTCTATCTTCTGAAAATCCAGTTTATTTGGTATGTAAATGAACCAGTAAGGTGCCCACAGGGGCGTCACTCTTGCAGGAAGGAGCCCAGGCACGTCTCCTGCTAGTGCCCAAGTCCACCCTCATGCTGGGATCAGGGAAAAGGGGCGGCGTTATGGCTTGAGTGTGATGTAGAAGGCGTGCCTGGGCTCCTTCCTGCAAGAGTGACGCCCCTCTGGGCACATTACTGGCTCATTTACATACCAAATAAACTGGATTTTCAGAAGATAGAAAACATATATTGCTGAAACAAAGGCACGTCTGGAAATAAGGTACTAGGTGCTATTAGGCCATGGCTTTACTTCAATAGTGATTATCCTGGTGACATATTTCCTTTAACCCGTTCAGTACCGGAGGTTTTTTCGGTCTTGCGTTTTCATTTTTCTTCCCTATTTTCCGTGAGCCATAACTTTTTTATATTTTTGTTCACATAGCTATATGGGGGCTTATTTTTTGCGGGACAAGTTGTACTTTCCAACGCCACTATTTAATATTGCATATGGTGTAGTGGGAAGAGGGAAAAAAATTCCAAATTGGGTGAAATTGCAAAAAAACGCAATTCCGCTACAGTTTTATGGGTTTTTTAGTTACGGCGTTCGATGTTCATTAAAACTGACCAATTACTTTCATTCCTGATCATGGCTGTACATGTTTGGCAGGAGTCAGGTCTTTAAAAGTGGCCACAGGTTTCAGCTGTTTCTTACTGCAGACATCCAAGGCCAATGTCTGCAATTGTCAACAACGCCGATTACAGATATTTAACCCCTTAGATGCTGTGGTCAATTGTGACCAAAGCATCTGAGGCAGCTTTCTTATGAAGCACTGTGCTCCTGAGGCAGAAATAGCCCCCCCATCTGGCGACCAGTGCATTATGGTAGCCCCGGACCCTCTAAAGGATCTGAGGCTACCACAAAGATAGTTCCAATGGAGCCCCGACTATGGCAATATTAAATGGTGCCATTAGAAAGTAGAGCGTGTTCCACATAAAACAAGCCCTCATACCGTTATGGGAATGGAAAAATAAAAAAGTTATGGCTCCGGAAAGGCAGGGATTGAGAAATAAAAATGAAAAATCACCCAATCAGGAAAGAGTTAAGCAGTGCACTGCATGAGACTATGGACTGCTGCAGCAGTCATACGTTGTTAACATGATATCACCATTGCTGCCACGTCAACAGAGCCCACCAGGAGAACCAGAGCGGGATCTGCTAGGTCAGGGATGCATAACCTGCGGCCCTCCAGCTGTTGCAAAACTACCAGCATGCCCTGATAGCTGTAGGCTGTCTGAGCATGATGGAAGTAGTTTAGCAACAGCTGGTTGGCATCCCTGCGCTAGGTAATGGTCTCTTCTTTAAAAAGAATTGTCCAAGTTTATACAAAATAATTATTTTAAGGCAAGAAAGGTATACAAATAATAATACATAAAATATAATCCTACAGTCACAGCTCTGAACTCCCTCTGCTCCAGATTTGTCTTCTCTGCCAGGCATTTTCATGACTGCAAAATTAACCCTTGGGGTCACCCTTCTGAGTGTTGGGAGTTATGGGACACTCCTACAAGATGTTAGCTTATGTGCCTCTATAATACACACTCGGTAATATGTTAAAGAGGTTGGCCCACAGATGATTAACTTATGACCCCCACCAACCGATTATGAAAGCCAAGCTCCAGTCCCATAGACAGTGAAGGGAGTAGTTGTCACACCTGCCTGCTGCCATTCCATTCATATAGTGGACTCTGGGACCCCCAACCTCCTGATCATGGGGTCTTAGAGGTAAGATGGAATAGGTGGTGTCTGTTGTTCATGGATCTACCCCTCTACACATGAACGGATTATTTGTAACTGAAGAGCTCATCCTTATCCCATGTAAAAGGGATTGGGTAACTTTTGATGATAAATTGATGGGGCAGTAGGGAGCAGCCGATCAGTCGATGGAGGCAGAAGGCGCGAAGAGCTCAGAACAACACTACTGCCCATTCTTTTCTTTTTTTTTAAACAAAGGTGTAGTTCCCCTTTAAATGTCCTATTTATTTGTAAAGGGCCCAGCATACAACAGACTGCCCTCCTCATCACGTATTATACTCACAGCTATTACTGAAGTTAACGGGAAAGGACTATGATGGGAGAAGAGCAGTAACTCATTTTTAGATATGGGAAAATCAATGTATATTAGATGTGCATTTCAATGCCACCTATCCACTATCCACTTTGCAAGAAAAGGACTCTGTCTTTAGGATAACGCTCAGTGGTCCTGAATAAGTGGCCAGAAACCAATAGTCTCTGTTTGAACCCCTTTAGGACCATGCGATTTTCCATTTTTTACACCCTACCTTCTGGGAGGCATAACTTTTTTATTTTTCTGTTCACAACGAGAGCTTGTTTTTTGCAGAGCCATTTGTGCTTTCTAATGGCACCATTTTCTAATGCATACAATGTAGTCAGAAGCTGGGAAAAAAATTCCAAATGGGGTGGAAGTGAAGAAAACCACGTTCTCTATGCAGCGAAACTGACCTGTTAATGTCATTCTCCAGGTCGGTACAATTACAGCGATGCCACATTTATATAGTTTTGATTTTGTTTGAATACTGCAAAAAAAACTTTGAAAATAAACTTTTTTCTTTACATCACTATATTCTGACCACTATAACTTTTCTATCGTTACCTCTACAGAGCTGAGTGATCATTTTTTGCAGGACGACCCATACTACTTTTTATTCATATCATACGTATGATTTTGTGTTCACTTTTAGTCATTTTTTAAAGGTGAAGCTACCAAAAAACAGCAAATAGGACATTTTGATTTCTTTTACCGAATAAATACATTTATATTTTAATAGTACGGGCGTTTTGGGACACGGTGGTGCAAATAGTCTTTTTTGTTTTAATGCAGATAACACAGAGATTAAAAAAAAGATTTTGCACATGAAGCCTTACTGATTTTTTTTTCTTCTAGTCTATGCTGAATTAAATCCTAATTCTTCAGCGATGACTTACTATATTAGCCGAACTACAGCTTTCAGTGGATTTACCAGTCACCAGTCCCGTCTAACTAGTCAAAATCCACACCTCGTATTGAAATGTACACTACTTACAAAAAGTTAGGGATATTTAGCTTTCAGGCGAAAATGTATGTAAAATGTAAAAAGTTCACGCTACAGTGATATTACATCATGAAAGTAGAGCATTTCAGTAGAAGCAGCAATGGTGATTTCCTCATCTCAAACAATTTATTGTAACAAAAGCCAACACCAGTGCTGGGTATACCACCACAAAAATGTCAGTGTCTCAATACCTTGTCATGTGGCCTTGAGCATCAATTACAGCTTGATGACGACGTCTCCTGTTGTTCACAAGTTGACTTATTGTCTGCCGAGGCATGGTATCCCACTCTTCTTGAAGGGCGGCCCTCAGGTCATTGAGGTTCTGGGGTACAGAGTTACGAGCCTCTACACGGTGACTGAGCTGATCCCATAGGTTTTCAATGGAATTCAGGTTTGGAGAAAGTGCAGTCCACTCCATGTGAGCTACCCCAGTCTCCAGCAGCCGTTCCCTAATGATGCGACCTCCATGAGCTGGAGCATTGTCATCCATGAAGATGAAATTAGGTCTATGTTGTTCATGCAGAGGACAATGACTGGATTAATGATGGTATTCAAGTAGTATGGGCTTGTCACTGGACCATTCAAAGTGTAGGGCAGTTCTGTATTGACTAGACACACCTGCCCACACTGCAACACCACCAAAGGCTCGTCTGGTGACAACAGTGGCTGATGCACAGCACTCTCCTTGACATCTCCAACACATAGGTGCTACTTGGCCTATACAAGACGTTGACACCTGTGGTCAGGTACCCCTGCAGGTCGTCTATCATGTAGACCCCGCTGATATAAAAGGTTTTGAATGGTGTGACGTGACACTTGGATGCCTCTCACCTCCCTTAAATGTGCCTGGAGTTGTATGGTATTCATTATCCGGTTCCGCAGAGTATTGTTCACAATGTAGCCGTCATCAGTGTGGTATGTGGCCACTTCTATGCCTTTTGGTGACTCTTCCAGTCTCTCTGTATCTCTGTTGCAACCTGCTGAGGACATACTGACACTCTAAGCTCAGTGCCCACATCCAGCTTGAAGCCTCGCAATGGGGAGGTACTGTTAATCAATTGTTATTAAGCGTTGTTTTGGTCTCATGATGTCAAAATGTGAACAGCATGATGAGGAGGACTGTTTGAATACCAATTCTAATTGGACCAGGAAATTTATTGGGCGATTCATGGATCAAACACCTGTTGTGAATTTTGCCGTTAAACTCCTTGTTAGAAAACAGCAAGTTGTGCAAAAGTACTGAAATATTGAACAGTTGGACATGTGCATTCATAAGTTTAGAGAAGGCCACATTAAGTTCACGTGTAAAGGTTAGAGTGCATTTTAGGTCCATCTTGAAATTTCGCCCAAAAGCCAAATATCCTTAAAGGGGTTATCCCATCTTGGACAATGGGGCATATCGCTAGGATATGCCCCTATTATCTTATAGGTGCGGGTCCCAGAGAACAAAGCGTGGGAGCTCGGAGCCTGGAGGATTTCCCGGGGTCCAACCACCACCAGGCACAGCTCCCCGCTTCGCTCATAGAAATGAATGGGAGCGCACCGCACAAGCGCGTCCCGGCTCCCATTCATTTCTATGGAGCTGACGGAGACCCGCACCTATAAGGCAATGGGGGCATATCCTAGCGATATGCCCCCATTGTCCAAGATGGGATAACCCCTTTAACTTTTTGTGAGTAGTGTATATTGAGTACATGAAGAAACTTACCTCACTGTAATACACCCTTTCTTAGATGTGCATTGTCAGATTTGTAACTGTCAGAAGAACAGAAAAATGTAAAAACAAAAACTGATCCGTTATTTTAAGAAATAGTTATGATCAGTTTGCATCCGCTTTCGGAGAAAAAGTACTCCTCGCATGACATTTTCCTGTCTGAAATAAAAAATCTCTGATTGACCCAACAAAAACGGAAGCAAATTGATCATAACTGATGCTCAAAATAACAGATTTTTTTTCTGTTCTCCTGACCGATCAGAATAACAGAAAACAAAACGGTGATGTGAATGCGTCCTTACAGGTATATCATAAATTAAGAAGGTAACAAAAACTACTTTGTGAGGTCCAAGTGACCATTTACATTCAGTCATTTGCTTTATGGCTCCGTACAAGCTTCATATTCTGCAGAGCCGTCATTTGGAATATGTTGAAGTATATGGAGCAGTACTCCCCCCTCCACATGTTTTTCATGTCATTGGCACACTTGCCCAATTTTAATGGTATTCTCACATAGAAGCAATGCTAGATCTCCTTAATATGGGCATAGGATTGAGCGATACACCGGTATTAACTATATACTGCAGTATTAAGAAATGGCGATATCGCCGTTTCTTAATTACCACAGTATTTTTAGTGGTGTCATAGGGGCAGTCGCACTTGATTGCGGACTGCCTCTAAAACGTCCGGGGCACATTACAGCCGGCACAGTGGAGAAGCAAAGAGTTCCTCCCTCCCCACTGTGATGCGGCTGCCGCTGCGCCACCAGTGAGGGGTGAAGAGAAGAGTAGGGGAAGCGCCAATACGCCACCAATGAGAAGTAAAGAGAGGAGTAAAGGAGGGGCTATGGCCGCTGCGCCACCAATTAATTTATTTAACCTCTTAATACAAATATAGACTGCTGGTGCCGGCCATATCACATACCCGGCACCCGGTCTCAATAACAGGAAGCGGCGATCCGGCGAACCGCGGCAATTAACCCCTCAGGTGCGGCACCATGGCAGCCAGGACACTACTGAAGCCATCCATGGCTGCCATGGTAAGCTCCCTGCTGCTGTGTGCATAGAGCTCTATTAGGGTGACTAGAACAAGGATTGTAGCCCATAAGGGGACTAATGGTTATTAAATAAAAAGTAAAAAAAAAACACCAAAATATTAAAATTTTAAATCATCCCCTTTCCCAGTTCTACATATAAAAATATATAAATAAAAAAACCACATATTACGTATCGCCACATCCGAAAAAGTCCAAACTATTAAAGTATTGAAAAATTGAAAAATATCTCCTATGCGGAGTACGCCATAACAGAAAAAAAATGTAAAAAAAACACGCAGTTCGCCATTTTTTTTTAGTCACCTCGTTCACTCAAAAATTGGATAGGACTGTTCTATTATGGGCTGGACCTTCTATAAAATGCGGAATGCACGTGTTTTTGGGGGGGTTTTATTTTTCTTTTGTGTGGTGTCAAGTATTGCAATGCAAGCGGCTGTACAGCAAGCGGCTGTAAACCCCCGGAGCCAGGAGACCGGCGCTGGATAACAGTCGCATCGCTCTGGGAGCTGCTACCTGGAGAGGCTGGGGGCTGAGATAACAGGCACTGGGCTCTGGGGGATGCTGCGTGGAGAGGCCGGGGCTGAGATAACCAGCACTGTGCTCTGGGGGCTGCTGCGTGGAGAGGCTAGGGGCTGAGATAACAGGCACTGTGCTCTTGGGCTGCTGCGTGGAGAGGCTGGCGCTGGATAACAGGCACTTTGCTCTGGGGTTGCGGTAATATGGAGGCAGTGTGTAGGGACTAAGCCCTGGTCTTTAGTAAATGACCTCTCATGTTTTATTTGACTGAAAGGCATCTTTATGATGCCAAGGTGCCCTTTCTGACAATGTGTACCTATGATGGGCGTACTCTGAACAACCCATTTATCGGGGTTTTCTGCTAGCATGTCCCATTTTCTAATAGAGCACCGAAGATGGCTGATTGCTGCCATCTTCAGCACTCCCATAGAAATGAATGGAGCAGCAGGGGGCACACCTAACTGGCCGTTCCTTAAAAGGGGGGGGGGGACGATAACCCTGTTCTTGGTGGGGCAACTAAGAGATATTACTGTATGGGGGGCATCAAGGAGACATTATAAAGTATGGGGACAACAAGGAAAAACGAGTGCATGTTTTGAGTGTTTTTTATTCTAAATGGGCATTTATCGCGATGTATATAATTATTATGAGACACCACTGCACATACCACCCATCGTTCTGTAGAATGAAGACGTAGAGACCCAGTCACGTCATGCAGGCTCTGAGGCCTAAGCTGATCTGGTTTCCGAAAAGAATACTAGATTGTTGCTTCTTCTCAACAAGCTCCTCCAGCATCACTCCTTATCCCGTATCGGAGACGTCAGTCAGTATACATTATACCAGGGCCATTTTTTCACGTTCGTGTGAATGTAGCCCAAAGTTAGACTCTATAACTGTGAAAAAACGGTTAATTTTTAACCAGCTGTTTTTTCATAAATGCCCTTCTGAAAAACATCCTGCTTGCATCCTATGGGGGCTGTCCGTCTGTGGAAATTGACAAAATAGGACATTTCCTATTTTTTGTGAATAGAACCATAGACTGCAATGGTTCGTGTGAATGAACACTCACTCACTCCCTCCCTTGAGTACCAATGCTCCCCTCAGGGTCTGAACTTAGTCATCTTTTTTTTTTGAGAGACGGGAAAAAGATCTCCAGACAATCAAACGGAAATAAAAATGAAATCTCTATCGCCTCAAAATACTAAGAAATGAATCATGAACTACTAAAAAGGTGGGGAAAAAAAATCCTTATCTTTGGTCATACAGACTGGAAGTACACAGAATCACCTCCAAGCAACCATTCTTCCTTATTCCTATTTGGTTTGTTTTGAGCAACAGTTCGGTTTTAGTTATTTTTTGATGGAAGAAAAAGTCCTTTCCCTTGTACTTTTTCTCCTGTCAAAAATAGCTGAGACCTGATGGAATGGACAAAAAAAACGATGCTCAAAATAGAACAGATGAGTTTCTTGTTCCTCTGTTGGAAGAGACATTTGGAGAACACGGTGCTGATGGTGAAGTAAGTGTAAAGACGTGTATCTTTCCCTTCTGGTGTGCTTCATCCCCTCTCTTGCATTGGTTAGTGGATTACTTGCATCAACAGGATCCGCCAAATGGTGCTTGGACGTCTCAAAATAAAAATCTCTGCTATGGATAATGTAAAGTTCGTTCTCTCCCGATTTCTTATTCTTCCTTTTATCTCTTTCTAAACAGAATTGTGTTCTCTAAATGAACCATTTACTTTATTGTATTTGTCTGTTCAACATGACTTAAAGGGGTTGTCCCACAAAAAATATTCCAGTTTTCAAACCAGCAAATGGATCTGAATACTTTTGTAATTTCATGTAATAAAAAATGTATCATAGCTACTGAGTTATTCAATAAAATGTATCTGTATAGCGCCACCTGCTGTTTGTTTTTCTTATTTCTTTGACCTGCTCACTGAGATGGTTGCACATGCTCAATTCCATCCTTCAACTGCCTCCTGAGCTGTGATAGGAGAACATGGACACTCCCCTTGAGCTGCAGCAGAAAAGACACTCCCCTTGAGCTGCCAGCATCATATAAATCTAGCAGAGCAAAGAATGTGGAGATCTCTGGATCCATGTGAGGTACAGGGCTGGTTCTAGCTTTGTTAGAAAGAGGTTGTCATGTACTATATGATGTCTGATTTTTCACATTATTTATGGGATAACCCCCTTAACTTGTAGGAAGCCACAATCTTCAGAGAAAATGTCAGGCAGATAGGGGGTCATTTATTAACACCGGCGTTTTAGACTTAAAGAAGAACTCCAGCAAAAAAATTGTATTCTCTGACCTGTTATAAAGGTGCATGATATAATCTATAGTGAATGTAATCTTCTCATCAGTGACTGTATCTGAGAGCTATCCCCTCTCTTCTAATTGTAGCTGTGTCATATGACCAACTCCCTGACCTCCAACTGACCTAGGACAGGAAGTCCGTGACTTCTCTATTCATTCAAATGAGACTCAGAGTGAGGCTCCCATAGAAATGCATAGAGAAATAGACTTCCTGTCCACATATAACATAGTAACATAGTAACATAGTTTATAAGGCCGAAAAAAGACATCTGTCCATCCAGTTCGGCCTATTTTCCTACAAGTTGATCCAGAGGAAGGCAAAAAAACCCTGTGAGGTAGAAGCCAGTTTTCCCCACTTTAGGGAAAAAAATTCCTTCCCGACTCCAATCAGGCAATCAGAATTACTCCCTGGATCAACAACCCCTCTCTAGTAACTATAACCTGTAATATTATTACCCTCCAAAAATACATCCAGGCCCCTCTTGAACTCTTTTAGTGAACTTACCATCACCACCTCCTCAGGCAGAGAGTTCCATAGTCTCACTGCTCTTACCATAAAGAATCCTCTTCTATGTTTGTGTACAAACCTTCTTTCCTCCAGACGCAGAGGATGTCCCCTCGTCACAGTCACAGTCCTCGGGATAAATAGATCGTGGGAGAGATCTCTGTACTGACCTCTGATATATTTATACATAGTTATTAGATCTCCCCTCAGTCGTCTTTTTTCTAAAGTGAATAACCCTAATTTTGATAATCTTTCTGGGTACTGTAGTCCACCCATTCCAGTTATTACTTTAGTTTCCCTCCTCTGAACCCTCTCCAGCTCTGCTATGTCTGCCTTGTTCACAGGAGCCCAGAACTGTACACAGTACTCCATGTGTGGTCTGACTAGTGATTTGTAAAGTGGCAGGACTATGTTCTCATCACGGGCATCTATGCCTCTTTTGATGCAACCCATTATCTTATTGGCCTTGGCAGCAGCTGTCTGACACTGGTTTCTGCAGCTTAGATTTCTGTTCACTAAAATTCCTAGGTCCTTTTCTATGTCAGAGTTACCCAATATTTTACCATTTAGTATGTACTGGTGACTTGCATTATTCCTTCCCATATGCATAACTTTACATTTGTCAGTGTTAAACCTCATCTGCCACTTCTCTGCCCAAGCCTCCAGTCTATCCAGATCCATCTGTAGCAGTGTACTGTCCTCTTCTGTGTTAATTACTTTACACAGTTTAGTGTCATCTGCAAAAATTGATATTTTACTGTGCAAGCCTTCTACAAGATCATTAATAAATATATTGAAGAGAATAGGGCCCAATACTGACCCCTGTGGTACCCCACTAGTGACAGTGACCCAATCTGAGTATGTACCGTTAATAACCACCCTCTGTTTTCTATCACTGAGCCAGTTACTTACCCACATACAGACATTTTCTCCCAGGCCAAGCATTCTCATCTTACATACTAACCTTTTATGTGGTACAGTGTCAAATGCTTTGGAGAAGTCCAGATATACGACATCCATTGATTCGCTGCGGTCTAGTCTAGAACTTACCTCCTCATAGAAACTGATTAAATTGGTTTGACATGACCGATCCCTCATGAAGCCATTCTGATATGGAGTAATTTGCTTATTTTCATTGAGGTACTCCAAGATAGCATCTCTTAGAAAACCCTCAAACAGTTTACCCACAACAGATGTTAAACTTACCGGCCTATAGTTCCCGGGCTCTGTTTTTGGACCCTTTTTGAATATTGGAACCACATTTGCTATGCGCCAATCCTGTGGAACACTCCCTGTCAGTATAGAGTCCTTAAATATCAGAAATAAGGGTCTGGCGATGACATTACTTAATTCTCTTAGGATACGGGGGTGTATGCCATCCGGTCCTGGCGATTTGTCTATTTTAATCTTTTTAAGACGCAGTTCTACTTCTTCCTGGGTCAGACAGGGCACTTTTAATGGGGAATTTACTTTTATATTCTGCATTTCATCTGACAGTTTATTTTCCTCAGTGAATACAGTGGAGAAAAAGATATTTAGTAGCTTTGCTTTCTCCTCATCGCTCTCTGCAACTCCCCCCTCATTACTCTGTAAGGGGCCGACACCTTCAGGTTTATACTTTTTACCATTTATATAATTAAAGAACATTTTAGGGTTAGTTTTACTTTCTTTGGCGATTAATCTCTCGGTCTCTAGTTTGGCTGTTTTTATTTGTCTTTTACATATTCTATTTTTTTCCTTATAGTTTTTCAATGCTTTCTCGCTCCCCTCCTGTTTTAGTGATTTAAATGCTTTCTGTTTGTCATTTATTGCTTTCTTTACAGTTCTATTTATCCACATAGGTTTTTTCTTGTTTCTTATTATTTTATTCCTATATGGTATGTACCTCTCACAATTAGATATTAGGATGTTTTTAAAAATATCCCATTTTGTGGCTGTATTTTTATTTTTGAGGACTTTGTCCCAGTTAGTTAGGCCTATGGCCTCTCTTAGTTGGCTAAATTTAGCTTTTTTGAAGTTAGGTATTTTTGTTCCTCCCTGAAGAAACGCTCTTTTGAATGACAATTGGAAGGTTATTATGTTATGGTCACTATTTCCCAGGAGTCCCCCGACCTGCACATCTGTTGTTCTGTCAGGTCTATTGGTTAATACTAAGTCCAGTATGGCCGTCCCTCTAGTCGGGTCCTGAACCAGTTGGGAAAGGTAATTGTCTTTGGTTATTTCCAAGAACCTGTTTCCTTTATGAGATGTACAGGTTTCAGTTTCCCAGTCTATATCTGGGTAGTTGAAATCCCCCATAATAACGACCTCATTATGATTTGCCACCTCGTCTATTTCGTTTAGAAGTAGATTTTCTATGGGCTCTGATATAGTAGGGGGTTTATAATAAACTCCTATTAGTATTTTATTATTGTTTTTGGCTCCATTTATTTCTACCCACAGTGACTCCACATCTTCATGTCCCTCACTTATATCTTCTCAGAGTGTGGGCTTTAGACAGGACTTTACATAAAGGCAGACCCCTCCCCCTCTCCGGTTTTGGCGATCCTTTCTAAAAAGACTGTAACCCTGTACGTTAACTGCCCAGTCATAGGTATCATCCAGCCATGTCTCAGTTATTCCCACTATGTCATAGTCCTCCTCACACATCACTAATTCCAGTTCACCAATTTTATTAGTCAGGCTTCTGGCATTAGTGTACATACACTTAAGAGGTCTATGTATATTTTTTACCCCCCTTTTTAAATTACTATTACCTGTGAAGTGAATATCCGGGGTTTTTGGGTTACTTTGGTTGATGTTTTGCCCAATATTCTCCCTACATTCCTCACTAATCCCAACCCCCACTAACCCCCCACTCTCCCCGACTGTGACCCACTCTCTATCTACACTATCTACCCCCTTATTAGTATTACCCTCCACCCTCCCCCCAGATCCTAGTTTAAAAGCTCCTCCAGCCGTCTAACCATTTTTTCCCCCAGGGCAGTTGCACCCTCCCCATTAAGGTGCAGCCCGTCCCTACTGTAGAGTCTGTAGCCGACAGAGAAGTCAGCCCAGTTCTCCATGAACCCAAACCCTTCCTTCCTGCACCAGCCTCTGAGCCACTTATTTAACTCCCTAATCTCCCGTTGTCTCTCTAGTGACGCTCGTGGCACTGGTAGTATTTCTGAAAACACTACCTTGGAGGTCCTGGACTTTAGCTTCTCACCTAGTTCCCTAAAATCATTTTTAAGGACCTTCCATCTCCCCCTGACTTTGTCATTGGTGCCAACGTGTACCATGACCGCCGGGTCTTCCCCAGCCCCACCCAGCAATCTGTCAATCCGATCCGCGATATGCCGAACCCGAGCACCCGGGAGACAACACACTGTTCGGCATTCATGGTCTCGGCGACAGATAACCCTGTCTGTCCGCCTAATTATAGAGTCGTTTAAGTCAACGGAACCAGGGATTCCCAACCAGTCTCCCAAGCTGGTACTTGCCTGGCCTGAAGCTGTGTATCTTCTGCGATCTGACGAGTGCAGGGACAGTCAGCTTAGAATAACCGTTGACGATAGGACGATACTGTACCCATACTTTAGTTGTACTTAGTTCTAAATTCATGTAATATTCACAATGTGCGTGTATGAATGTACTGTATGTAGACGCTTCTATTTGTCTTTTTTGAAAAAAAAAACAAAAAAAAAACAAACAACAACAACAACAAAACGTTTAAAACAACAAAAAGGTGGCTTTATTTCTGAAACCCCTCCTGTCTCATCATGTGTGCTATCCGCTCCATTCACTATGCTATGGGAGTTCCAAAAACTACAGAACTACATGCTTGGCTATTTTCAGAAGTTCCATAGCAATGAATACAGGGTGGCCCTGCCTGTCAGGTGTGCTCTCCGTTCACTGTGGGGCCTGTTTTTTTAGATAACAGCATGTCCCACACCAATCTGACATTTATAGTATAACCTAGCAATATGCCATAAATATTCCAGATGGTAATACCTCTTTAATAACAGGAACAGAGATGTGTAGTGCCTCCTGTCCCCCTGCTCCCACCTGTATCTATAGTTTTGCACTGACATAACTACTAAAGCTACATTCACACCTTCACTGTATCCAGCAGAGCTTGCCGGCCTTTGTCCCACACGTACCACTCTTTGTTCAGCCGAAAGCAGTCAAGAAAGCGGCAAGATTCCCTTTGAAGTCAGTGGGGATCTGACAGTTTGTATCATTGTCCAGCTATGCCGGATCTCACAACGCAGATTCCCTCTATAGTCCCCCCACCACCAACGCTACACACATTGTGTTCCACCTACAGTCACATTGAGTGAGTACCCCCTAAAGACACATATGTAGTCCCTGCGGTACTGGTACCATAGATTGGGAACCTATGAATTCTGAACCCAGCCTTTTACACCATTATAGAGGCCGAACCCCGGTAGGATATGAAGACCAATAGATACACATTGTGTAAGTAATATTTATTTTCACTGAGATGATGAGGACCTGGCGGTAGGGGAAGATCACAAAGACAAGGATAATGGGGCCAGCATGATTTGGGTTTAAAACTGCTCAGAGAGCAGGTCACATAACCTCTGGGAAACTTCTTCTTTACTTGTGCGGATGGTGAGCCGGTACATCTGCGGGGGGGAAAAAAGTACGTCTGGGTTATAAGAATACACTGCAATCATCACTGGGCTTAGGATAACTGGTGTAAAGTAGAACTGGTGTAGTTGCCCATAGCAACCAATCACATTCCATCTTTCACGGCTCATTTGTAAGGTGGAATCTGATTGGCTGCTATGGGCAACTAATCCAGTTCTACTTTACACCAGTTTGATAAATCTCCCCCAATACAACATACACAGGACCACCAGGAATGTGTGCACCACCCCATGGCAAAAGGCAAGTTAGCGAGGAGAGCTGATCAATGTTGATGGATGGAACAGCCCTTTAACTCATTAAAGGGGTTGTCCGAGTTATGAAAAAAAATATATAGTACTTTAAAACTGATGGGCAGCAATATATAACTAAGTTAAGCAAGTTTTAGGCAAAAAAAAATCTCGATTTCCTCATTTCCCTGGTTCTCGTCTGGTCTTTGTTTACCTGCGGTAATAACAATCTCTGCCCCTCCCCACTCTCAGTAAAGGGAGTGAATACAAGTGCTGAGTGACATGTATGCTGGGATACTCAGCAGCGTCTTCCCCCTACCTGTTCTTGTACAATACAATACTTTGCAGATCTCCTCCAGATCAGCTCCAGTCAGCTCTGTGTCTGTAGTGTGAGGAGGGCAGATCCTGTGTCTCTTTACATCTGCAGCTGCTGTTGTAAAGCCTTCAGTGTGTTCTGGCTGAAGGGGTTAATGTTTTATCTGAAGGAATCCAGGGAGAGAGCAGATAGCAGCGCAGGGGAGCGTGGCCAGCACAGTGACGTCTCGTGTACAGACTGTTATCTGAGGCTTGTGCACGAAACATCACAGAGCAGGGAGATAAGCTGACATCACAGGTCATGTGACCCTCAGTCAACTCTGAGAAACCAGCAGCTTTAGAAGCAGAAAGTATATGGAAAAGCTGTTGTATTCGACTAGTTAGAAACATACAAAGGACGAAAAAAAAACTCGGACAACCCCTTTAAGGACACACCCTAGTTTGGGTTTTAAGGACGTGGTGATCATTTTCACTTTTTCGCCTCTACACTCCAAAAATCTTAACTTTTTTCTTAGTTTTTGCTCATGTACAGTAGCTGTATGAGGGGGGGGGGTTATAGTGTCAATTCCATCACACCTTTCATTTCAGAATAAACTGTGAGATGTGTATAGACGAGTGATAGCACTATATCTATTAGGCCTCATGCACACGACCGTATCAGTTTTGCAGTTCACAAATTGTGGATCCGCAAAATACAGATGCAGTTTTTGTTTTTTTTACCGTATTTTTATGTCACCATATTGAGAACCATACTGTACCTTAATTTTGCCATTAATGGAGATGTGTAAGGGCTTGTTTTTTTGCAGCACCAGTAGTGCCATACTAGGCACTCAGACTGTTTAATCACTTTTTATTTTGTATTTTGGGAGGCAGCAATTCTGGCATTGGTTTTTATATTCAGTTGGGGGCTGACACTCGGGACCTCCACAATCAGCTGTTTGAGAAGGCCTTCTCCATGTTTACCAAGCACAGTGCTGCACATTATACAGCTTTTGTGGTTGGTGTCATGCTCAGCCCCATTCACTTCTATGTGGCTACCATTGGCCTAGGAAAAGCTGAGAGAAGGCTGTAGTGCTACTGCGAGTGTCACTGCCTTCTCAAACAGCTCCTCTGCGGGGGTCCCGGGTGTCAGATCCCCACTGATCAGATACCTATCTGACAGCTCATCGGTATGTAAGTCTCGGAAACCCCTTTAACTATAATGGAGATCTGGCATGATTGTCCATATTGCCTCCTTCGCTGGCTGGATTCATTTTTCCATCACATTTTACACTGCTCGTTTCCATGGTTACAACCACCCTGTAATCCAGCATCAGTGGCCGTGCTCGCGCACTATAGGAGAATGTGCCGGCCTCTCTGCTAGCTGGGACTGAGGGAGCGCACATAGGCTGGTGCTTTTTCCTATATTGTGCAAGCACGACCACCACCCCTGGATTACAGGGTGGTCATAACCGTGGAAACGAGCAGTGTATAATGTGATGGAAAAATGAATCAAGCCAGCGAAGGAGGCAATATGGATAATCACAATACATTAGAAGGTGGCTTGTAGTAACTTCCTCTACATAATAAATGCTATTTGCTGAAGGGACACAACCCCTTTAAGCCTGTCAAAATAATAGTGGTTTACATCTGCTTTATCTCAGGAAGTCGGGACCCTCTATTATCGAGAGCCACTGTGAGGTGCTGTTTCCATTCAGTAGAACTTGGTGCAACAAAGCAATGCATGATCAGCTAATTATTTGCATGTTCGGCGGCCAAATAACCCCCCCCCCCCCCGCAGGGGCCTGTGCCGATCGACTGAATAGTAACAAGTCTCTATTTTTAAAAAAGATGGGGTTCTGTTGATTGGACAACCTCTGAAAAGCTCACCGAATGCTCTTCACAACCACAGTATACAAGTGTCCACTATATTCCAGCACTACATACCTGCGCCTGCATGTTTGGTTCCAGGCGTAGCAGACATCCCACTTGTCGAGATTTTGTCTGAATAATTCCAGCTGCCACAAAATTGGACGGGTTTGGGTCAACATTTTCTAAGAGAGCAGGCCCAAAACCAATGAGCTAAAAAAAAAAAAAAAAAAAAAAAAAAAAAAAAAAAAGGAAAGGAAAAAAGTTGGATTTAACAGAATGCAAATTTTTTGCCCCCCAAGTGCATGGATATGTAGAATACCTCCAGAAATAACTAAGGCTACTTTCACACTAGCGGCAGGCCTGATCCGGCAGGTGAAGGGTGCTGCCGGATCAGGACTGCCGCAGTGACATGTGTGGAGCCGGAACCGCGCTCCGGCCCCACACATGTCACAAAGTACATACATACACATAATCATACACACACATATACACATACAAATACACATACATACTTACATGCTCCCGGCAGGTCTTCAGAGCGTCGGAGGGACAGGACGGCTCGCACAGGTGACGATTCCCCACAGCGCCCTCTGCTGGGCGCCTGGTGGAATCGTCACCTGTGCGCGCCGTCCTGTCCCTCCGACGCTCTGAAGACCTGCCGGGAGCATGTAAGTATGTATGTGTATTTGTATGTATATATGTCTGTGTATGTTTATGTGTATATCTATGTGTGTATTGCGTGTATGTGTGCAGGTGACGGATCCGTTCACCATTGTGTCACACCAAACGCATCCGTCCCCATTGACTTTCATTGGGGGTCATGACGGATCCGTCTTAGTGCGGATGCCTGGACCGGAGAGCAAACCGCAGCATGCTGCGGTTTGTTCTCCGGTCTGAAGACGGAACAGAATACTTTCAGGAGCATTCCGTTGTCTTCAGTTCAGTTTTGTCCCCATTGACAATGAATGGGGACAAAACTGAAGTGTTTTATTCCGGTATTGAGCCCCTATGACGGAACTCAATACCGGAAATTTTAAAACGCTAGTGTGAAAGTAGCCTAAGAAAACTGTATTAACAAACAACAGTATACACAGTTTGAAAAGGTGTCCGCGACCGGCTATTAGGAGATAAACAGTGACCCCTGCAGGATCCTTGTGGACACTACAAGCAGTACACGGTTATCTAAAGAGGAGTTGTAACCTCCCCTGACGTGTCTGTTTTAGTAAGTGCTTGCATTGACCATGTAATAATACTGGATCATCTTTTCATATACCTATGTTGTACTATTTCTCTATTATTCCTACTAGAAGATAATGAATTGGCAGCAGCCTGCAATAAAGGTCCATCTGGCTGTTACCAGTTGTGCAGAGTATGAAACTGGAAGCTCTGATTGGATAGTATCAGTTTGTGCAGGGACTCGACCCCAACTGGTAACACACCTGTAGAGGGAATAATAGAGGAACATCACAACATAGTCATAAAAATATAAACCTAGAATTGGCCACACATTAGTAAACCACTTGCAGCTTGCAGTCTGTGAGAGCTCATGTCCTGACCTATGTAGCACTTATAGAATCGCATAGTACAGTGATGGCTAACCTCCGGCACTCCAGCTGTGGAGAACCTACAACTCCCAGCATGCTCCCTTCATTTCTATGGAGTTCTGAGAACGGCCAAGCAAGTGTGCATCTTGGGAGTCATAGTTTTACCACAGCTGGAGTGCTGGAAGTTAGCCATCACAGGCCTAGTATTATACTGATGTATGATGCTATGTAACCCTAAGGCCCCATTCAGACGGACGTATTATTGAGGGTCAGCAATAATGCGGACCCGCAATACTACATCTGCCGCCTGGCATGTGTTCCGCAACACTGCGGAACACACTGCCGGGCGACCCATGGAAAATGCCTATACTTGTCCGCTCATGCGGACAAGTATAGGACATGTTTTATCTTTTTATGCGGAGCCGCGGCTGTCCGCTCTCATAGAGGTGAATGGGGCCGCATCTATTCCGCAATATTGCAGAATAGATGCGCACCCATTCACACGGTCGTGTGAATGGGCCCTTAGAGTTCTGGATTGTATTGTATAACACTGACAGCATTATGTCAGTGTTATACAATACATTCCAGAACTCTAAGGGTTATATAGAATCATAAAACAGTAAAATGCTACGTAATCCTATCAGTGCTACATAGGCCAGGACGGGAGCTCTCGTAGACACACGCTGCAAGGTCAACACATTGAACTCGCTCCTGTGAAACCAGCCTGAAGGCATCTGTCAGCAGATTTGTACTTATGACACTGGCTGACCTGTTACATGTGCACTTGGCAGCTGAAGACATCTGAGTTGGTCCCATGTTCATATGTGTCCACATTGCTGAGAAAAAGTATGTTTTAATATATGCAAATGAGCCTCTAAGAGCAACAGGGGCGTTGCTGTTACACCTAGAGGCTCTGCTCTCTCTGCAACTGCCGCGTCCTCTCTGCACTTCCACTCACAGGGCCAAGTGTGATGATGTTTACACTGCCTGGTTTACACTGCAGGGGGCGCAGCAGAAGCAGAACCTCTAGGTGTAACAGCGACGCCCCTGTTGCTCTTAGAGGCTCATTTGCATATATTAAAACATACTTTTTCTCAGTAATGCAGACACATATGAACATGGGACCAACACAGCTGCCAAGTGCACATGTAACAGGTCAGCCAGTGTCATAGGTACAAAACTGCTGATAGATGCCTTAAAAAACAAAACAAAAAACAGCTGGCTTCTCAGCCCTGGCAATCAGGGGAAGTCACAGATCAACAGGACTAACCACTTGAATATCACTAATGGCAGGGTGTTATAGGCGACTATACAACAAACTTTTCATTGGCAGAAGATTTCTTCACCAACCTTTGCTTTCACAATCTCTGGATCTATTGGATTTTTTGCCTTGAAAATATTCTGGACCTCCTGGTTAGGGCTGTTAATGAAACAAAAAAAAAATGGTAACCCAAATTCTGAAGAAATCAGATCCATTGTGAAATGGAGCACATAATAAAGTCGGGGCTGACGGTTTCCCTACATTACCTGCTGAGCTGCTTCCAGCGCTGGAAGAAGTCTTGGGCTTCCATCTCAGTCGGCTGAAAGAACTTGTTGAGGGTTATGGGAAGCTTCACTGAGAAATTCTGGAGCGCGCCTCCATATCTAAAATATGACAAGTTGTCACAAATTTAGGTAAATGGATACAAGAAGAGGAAGATTATAGAAGAGAAGTACCCAATCATACATGGGAAAAAGCTAGAAGTGCAATGTTAGTTAGTAGCAGGTAAGCCTCCGGCTGATTGACAGCTTTCTCCTTAAGGCTACATGCAGATACCTTTTGGGTCCACATCCATTATAAAAGATGGGGCAGCACTCCTTGTGGTGTCGACATCCGTTGCTGCATTCCGTGGCGCCACAAAAAAAAAAAAAAAAAAAAGAACATGTCCTATATCTATAATGGGTGCCCTATTCCGTACATTGCAGAACGCACAAGGGAGCCATCCGTGTTTTGCGGATCCTCAATTTGCAGACCGCAAAACACTGCGCGGTTGTGTCCATGTAGTCTAATACTGTGCCTAGGGTGAAAGCTGTCAATCAGTGGTGAATGGATGAGGGAGCTGGTAGCTCAGAAGTAATGAGGACTCCAAGGTGTGGGCACTTCATGGAGAAGACTCGTGACTTGGCTTGTGCTGCACCTAATAAAATGCAGACTACTTTATGCTACCCTCAGCACCCACAAACAAAAAAAAAAAAAAAAAATCACCTGTCACTGGCACTCCAATTCCCTTCTCCTCTGCTTCCAGGAGTGTGATGTGCCATCAACTAGCACACCACCACTGCTGGCCAACCAGAGGCCTCAGTGGTCACGTGATGTGCCTGCACATGTCACCGCTGAGGCCAATGACTGGCCAGCAGCAGCGACGTGCTTGTAAGCAGCACATCACACATCCGCAACAGCTGGGACCAGAATCTCAGCGGGACTTTTTTTTGTTTGTTTGCTTCCCTGAACCCCACTTGGCCATATTAAAAGGTGGTTTCATTTTTACCATGATCAAGGTTGGCGCTGACTGACTGTTAAAGAAACTGAGGCCATAAGACTCTTCTCTGTACAGCCGGGTAACATACAAACACCCCACATAGACTTACTGAAGAATTATAATATACAGTGGTAGCTCTCACCTGAACTGGATGCTCAGAACAGGAACATCCACAAATTCCTGCAAACATTCTATATTGATCACCTGCTGCACCTGGGCTCCCCCGTCTACAGTGGTCTCCACCGGCTTAGACTGGAGATTCAGATATGGACATAACTGTCAAGGAGAAACTATTACATGGGGGAAGGGGAGGTGATTCATCAAAAGTAGTACAAGTCAAAAGAGGAGACCCTCAGAATTACTTGAAAAACTAGAAGACTACATACCCCCCATCCATCCCCACCACTTCAATGCCAATGCTTCCCAGCACAGATCCACACTGGTCTCTATGGACAGTGACTGGCTTAGGACTTTTCCTGCATCAAGAGGGAGCAGGAGGCTGAGACTGTTAGGGACACTGGAAAGTATACATCTATTTGAAGACATTCTGAGCCTTTCTTTATTTGACCAACCAGGCAACTAAAAAATAATGCTAAAAGTAAACAGGAAAAAATCTTGCCCCAACTGTTTATCATGTAAAATAGTAATGTAGAAAAACAGAGGGGGGGGGGATCTCCTGCTGCAGCCAGTTGCCTTACAGACAGACACAGAAGTGCAAGGAGGCAGAGGAAGAGGGAGACTTGGCTGAGCGTCAGAAGAACATTTCTTTACGTATTTCTCAGTTTTAAATTTTGCATGTTCTATGTTTAGTGTTCCTTCAAAGAAGTACTCTCACAGAAAATGTTATTCTCTGATCTGGTACATGATGTAATCTGGCCGCATTTGTCAGTTATAACCTCCCATCTGATCCTCAGCTGTGTCATGTGACCAGCACTCTGACTTTCCAAATAACACAGCATCTTAAGTGTGGACAGGAAGTCAGTTTCTGTATGTATTCCTATGGGATCCTCACTCTCAGTCTCAGAGGAATGAATAGAGAAGTAACTGACTTCCTGTCCTGTGTCAGGTGGAGGTCAGAGTGCTGGTCACATGACACAGCTGAGGATCAGAAGGGAGGTTATAACTCACAGTTTACATCATGTACCTTGCTAACAGGTCAGAGAATAAACATTTTGTGGGAGTGCTTCTAAATGTAACATGTCTACACCAGATAACCACAGGAACATTGTATAATACGGAAAGGATATTGGCCTTTAGCTCGTCAGAGCACACTAGTGTCGGAGTGAAGTTCTGGAACTGACTGGACAGCTTGTTGCCATAGAAGATAAACACACGACCTATTAAAGGCAAAAGAAGAATTCGGAAACATGAAGAAAAAAAAAAACCGTAACGTCTCAAAACGCTGGTATGTTCATTCTGCCATACCCACCAGCCTCACTTATGTATTACCTGAATGCAGTATTATTATAAAGAATGCATTAATAATACTACCAAAGGGACATGGGCAGCAATGCACAGCTTAGTGCTACTCGATAGTTATGTAATTTGCCAGCCATGGATTATATGTAAAGATCTGTCCAAACAAGCAAAGGACTCACAAGGAGCTAATAATCATTTTTTAATGTTCACTTATTCCAGCACTTTCTTGCAACTCATCGATGTTACACTGCAGCAAAAAGTCAAAAAAACCTGTTCAAAGAATGCAATTTACTTTTTTTTTTAAAGGGCATCTGTCAGCAGTTTTGTACCTATGACACTGGCTGACCTGTTACAAGTGCACTTGGCAGCTGAAGACATCTGTGTTGGTCCCATGTTCATATGTGTCCACATTTCTGAGAAAAATTAAGTCTTAATAAATGCAAATCAGCCTCTAGGAGCAACAGGGGCGTTACCATTACACCTAGAGGCTCTGATCTCTCTGCAAATGCCGCCCCCTATCCACTTTGATTGACAGGGCCAGGTGTGATGATGTTTTCACTGCCTGGCCCTGTCAATGAAAGTAGAGAGGACTCTAGGTGTAATGGTAACGCCCCGGTTGCTCCTAAAGGCTCATCTGCATATATTAAAGCATTATTTTTCCCAGTAATGCAGGCACATATGAATATGGGTTCATGGGAGATGTCTTCAGCTGCCAAGTGCACATGTAACAGATCAGCCAGTGTCATAGGTACAAATCTGCTGATAGATGCCCTTTAAGGGAGGTTTCACACATAGTGGTTTTAGTAAAAGGGCCACGGTTTTTATGCAGTGTTTGGAGCCAAAGTTAGAAGATCCACTTCTGGCTTTAGCTCTAAAACTGCAGCAAAACCTTTTACAAAAAAACACAACTTTGTGTGAAACCATTATGGAAGCTAATGGATAGTCTTTCTCTGTGCTCTGCATTTTGTGTTACCACAAGGTGATTTCCAGATTGAAGCAATTGTGCCCCACAGGAATGAACCTGCATAAAAAATAATAGTAGTAATGAATTGCTCACCAAGATTTTGTCGGAATTCTGACTTTAAGCCAATCTGTAGTAGTTGATTCTCAAAAAGGACACCATTATTTTTGCAGATGAACCTTTATTTAAAAAAAAAAAGAAAAGAAAAGTATGAGAACTTTTACAGAGGAACGTCTTGCCTCGTCAGTTTGCGTCAATTGACTGCTAATGAAGATGAGGAGAGCAGAGGTAAACCAGGCTAAATTTACTAAAGTGCAATTTGGATAGTTCATAAACTCCACCAAATCATGAAGACCTTCTCCAGCAGTCACCCCAGCAGTCGTACCTCCATGAACAGGACTACATGTATCACCGCTGCAGACACATTCAGTATTGTCCAAGAAGACTTAAAGTGTGACTGTCATTCTTTTTTTTTTTATTATTATTGTAATGTATAGGGACAGCGATACTGACCATTTTTGTAATATACTTTAATTACTTAAATTGTACATTTCTATTAGAAAAATAACTGTAAAGTGGCCCATTTTGAGGCCTTAGCAACGCTCCTCTGTCTTCTGTTTACATAACACAGTCAGTATTGAGCAAGTCTCCACTGTTATGTAAACAGAAGACAGAGGAGCGTTGCTAAGGCTCAAAATGGGCCACTTTACAGTTATTTTTCTAATAGAAATGTACAATTTCAGTAATTAAAGTATATTACAAAAATGGTGAGTATCACTGCCCCTACACATTACAACAATAATAATAATAATAATAATAAAAAAGAATGACAGCTACACTTTAAAGGGATCAGCATGCAGTGTCCCATTTGTTGACCCAAAGCATACTTTAGTAAATCCACTCCAAAATGAGAGATAGTAGAATATCGAAATAGGCATTACAGTATACCAGGAGAAAGGGAAGAGCATCTTTGAGGAGGTGGAAGTAATGCATCTTCGTAACACAATGGGGTGGACAGTCATCCCACCTTTTTCTTTGATCAGTCAGATCTCAGAAAGCAATCATGGGGTTAAGCAAGACCAATACTTTAATGCATGCAAAAATTATCATGTGGCCCAGGGGAACATGTGGGGGCCCCCGATGTGCAGGGATTGTTACATGGTTAGATGAAATACTGTTGCATGTAACAGTTGCCTGGTTAAAGCAGCAGCGACTTTTATCCAACCTAAATCACTGGTGAGAAAACGCGTAACTCTTAAAACCACCCTGTGAATGCCCATGCTACCGCTAAGCAGCACTCCTGGGCACCTACAGATTTATACAGGGAAGAGCACAGCGGATTTAAAGGGGTTTTCCCGGGAGTTGACTACTGATGACCCTCAGGATAGGTCATCAGTATCTGATCAGTGGAGATCCGACACCCCGCCGATCAGCTGTTTGAGAAGGCACCGGCGCTCCCGTGAACGCAGAGACCTTCTCTCAGCTTTTCCTAGATCAGTGATGTCACATTCATCGGTCATGTGGCCTAGGAGCGGCTCAGCCCCATTCAAGTGAATACCAAGCACAGCCGCTGTACAATGTACGGTGCTGCACTTGGTGAGCTGAGAGAAGGCCTCGGCGCTCACGGGAGTACCGGTACCTTCTCAACAGCTGATCGGCGGGGGTCCTGGGTGGTCAGACCCCCACCGATCAGATACTGATGACCTTCAACCACTTATTTAACTCATGTTTCATGAAAACGTACCTAAACCATCTCCAATGGCTACTGCAAGCAAGTGACCGCGGCTAGGAAAATCCAAAGGAAATTATAGGAGGATCTCCAGGGACTACATTTCTAATCTCTAAACCACAAATGAATATATGTCTATGGTGGGGGGCATTTCACGTTCTAGAATGCCCCAACCAATACCTGTATTCCTCATGAAATAACAGTTCTGGAGCATCTTTTCTGAAAACTCTGGGTTGTGCAGGTTCTCTGGTATGAATAAACTGACAACTTGGTGTTACCATTCCTGTTGTGGAAGGGTGGTGTCAATACAGGCCGACACTGTACCGAATGGACCCTCTCAGTAAAGGGGGGCAGTTCTCAACTGGTAATACTTCATTTTCAATGTATTCGTAAATGTCTAGCAGGAATAAGTTAGAAATAGCACAATGCAGAGTTATAAGGGCCCTTACACTGGCTGAGGAGCAGACTGGTCCCTGCAGAGTTTCCATGGATGACCCGATAAAACAAGTGAAAAGCTCGTTTGTCGGGCGATTGTGTCTTTCATCAGTGGGCAGCGCACTGCCCTATGTAAGGCTACTTTCACATCTGCGTTTTCCCTTTCCGGTTTTGAGATCTGGCAGAGGATCTCAAAACCGGAGGAAGAAGGCATCCGTATGAATAATACAACCGACTGCATCTGTTCAGAACAGATCCAGTCGTATTATATCGAACATTAACAAGCTGGATCCAGCATCAAATACCCCTGCAAGTCAACAGGCGTCAGATACGTTTTTTTCATGTCTGAAAAAAACAGATCCTGCACCTCTGACTAAACGCTGCTTGCACGGGAACGCAACAAACTGGAACAGAATGCATTCTAGTGCGCTCCATTCAGATTTGTTCAGTTTTGTCCCCTTTGACAATGAATCAAAAATAGCGGAGAAAAGTCGCGCATATAGGACTTGTTCCCAGCTAAAAAATATGTTCTCCCAAATGGAAACCTAACGGATCCCATTATAATCAAGGGGATCCGTTAAGATCTATTTATGTCTGTTATTTTCATTCTTCAGCTCCTATAATGGAACAGAAGAACGGAAATAATAGTGGTGATGTGAAAGCAGCCTCAGACTATGTCAGGTCTCCTCCTCCAAATCGTCAACCATACACAGGCAGAACATAAACTTCTAGAACCCATTTAACCACTAGGACCACCGGCTGCTATAAATTACATGACTCTTTCACATACCATCCCAGAAGTATGCAGATACCAGGGGCGGACTGGGAACTTAAAGTGGCCCTGGAAAAAATACTAAAAGTGGCCCGTTTTGTAGTTGGGTCTAAACTGACGGAGAACAGGGCCAACAAAAGTGAGCGGGGCCAGCAATACCATATTGTGGCACATCATACCGCCCCAACAGAGCCAAATACCACAGTCCATCACAAAATACTACCAGCAGCACAAAATACATCCCCAAAACTTCCACTGGCCGGCCGTGAGGAGGGCTCAGGGCGGCCCCTGGGCATCGGCCCACGGGAACTTCCCTGTAAGGTCTATGTCCGCCCCTGACTGATACCATCATGCTCACTTGAATAGTTGCATTACATTGGGAAGTGCATTTGGTAACCCTTGCTTGTATAAATCCGACCACTTCAAGACAGAGGCAACATACAGAGTCTGCAGAATCGTGGACAAGATCCTGAAGGGCCCAGAATTTGTAGGGATCATTTGCCTTGTGGTCGTGGACTTTATAGAAACACATACAATGGCAGCTCGTGCTATTGCCTAATATAAGTAAAATCTACAATGATTCGTCAAGACCCCTCTCTAAGTAAATTTTGTTTTTCTTGCCTCTGCTGCTTTAAATACCAAAGACACCTAAGAATGAGGGCCAGACTGCAGCAGGGGAAGAGGAATGATAGAAGAAAACTGGATGAGTCTTCTGATCAGGGTGGTTTTGCTTACTTGTAGAAGAAATCATCCGCCTCCTGACCAGAAGGGTCTGGTTCCCGCAGAAGCCCCTTCTGTGGACGTTGGGACATCGCTGTATCAGGCATCAGCAGGAAAGAAAAGAACCAAGGGAAAAGAGGCAGCAACACGGAGTACCGTTAGTTCCCCTAGACCCAGCGTGCACACTAACAGAACTTATATTTACACCATAGGGGGTCATTGGTAATCCACAGGGGCAATTATCCAAGAGTGTCAGATAGTTTATGATGTTTCAGCCATAAGAACCTACCTTTCAAAGTTCTCCTCCGACCCTGTAGCGACAGCGTCAACGGGAAGTGATGTATCGGCAAAGACATCCACAAGCAGACTGCCAGATGTCGCAGCAGAGGGGGCACCAGGACTGGAAGTGGAGGGAGCTCCCAGGCCCAAGAGGTCAGCAGAAGGAGAAGGAGTAGACTATGGAAATAAAAACAACATTATGAGAAACCAAGAACAGAGTAAACCTTGGCGGGTCAACAAGAACAATCTATGCGGTGTTATTAGTTACACTACAAAACCCATGCCACCATTAATACATACAGGGCAGATTTATCATGCCGTCACTCCAGAATTCTGGTTTCAAAAAGAAAATCTTTGCATTTTTACACACCACTGTGGGGTTTGTTTATTTCATACTGCCCCCTATTCTCTTCCACCTAAAAAAAAAATCTTGAACTTTTCCTGGGTCTCACAAGTCTTCTGCCCAGGAAAAACCTTTTATAATGCTCTGCACATCCAAGCCTCAACCACCTCCACCTCAAAAAGATTTCCTTAACTTCAAGTTAACAAAAATGCTAGTGGCATTGATTGCTGGAACATTCTCTGGTGGCCTCGCATCTAACACCTTTCGCCTCTTCAACTGTACTGTCCAGTTAGGCCAGCTGTCCTCTCTGCCAATGCCCACTGTCCATTAAAGTCAGTGCAAAATAATGATATACAAGGACTTCCAGAACCTGTACCCTGCATACATCCCTGACCTGCTCTCCTGAGACCTCTCTCCTCACAAGGTCTCAGGACCTTTTTCTGCTCCTCACACAGTCATCTCCAAGATATCTCCCATGCATCCCCCATACTCTTGAACTCACTGTCTTAACATATCAGTCTCTCCCTGACCTTCGAAACCTTCAAAATCAACCTGAACACCCAGTTAGGAAAGCTTATAACCTACAATAATCCAGGAGCCGCTACTCTACCATATGAGCAACTTCTAACCTCACCTACATTTTCACTCCCTCATCCCTTGTAGAAAGGTAAGCCTTCACGGACAGGGTCTTCTGTCAGTAAGGTGGCAGGTTTCCATGAAGGAAAAGTAAATTACGAGACAGAATTAGAAAGTGTGCATTTCAGTTGGAATTATCAGAAGCAAAAAACAGGCAGACAACTTTTCCAAAAGCCCAAAGGGCGTATTTTAGTATGTCAATCCACTCGTACTATGAAAAGAGAACCTGGAATGAGAATGAGACATCTGGTGCAGGATGGCTGGCTGCAGAAGATGGGTACTGGCTGCAAGGTGTAATAAGGGTGCCAGGAGAGATAATGGACGGGGGCGGACTGTGCATACAAGAGGTTCTTCAAACACGTTCATGGATGAGAGAGGGCTGCAGTTCAATGAGATATGGTAAACTGGAAATGTACAGTACACAGATTAATAGCAGAAAGGTATAGGTAAGACCTGTCTCGCCTGTTTTGCTGCATCAGCTGTATTTCGGGTATTCCTTTTAGCTCAAGCGTACCTGCGGTTATGATTGCCGCTACCTAACCTGTCACTTTTAATCTTCTGGTGGGAGACACAGCCAGGGGAGCAGAGGGATCCTGTCCTACAAAGAAGCTTTACGGATGCATAGGTGACCGGACCTCTCGCCCTCCTGATCACATTTCCCACCATTATTTTTTTAAACTTCTGGCTGGAGAAGCTTCCACGACCATGAGATAAGATAGACTTTCCTGCAGACACAGTGACGTACCGCTGTGCTAACGGGGGCGGGCTCAGTGCCCCCATTTACGTCCGAGCTGCTCTTCTCCTTCTTAGTGTCTTCCAAGTCGGTGACTGTATTAGGACCTTTCTTCTTCTTTAACTTGGCCAGGATGGAGGACTCTCTCTCAGGGAATGGCGGCATCTCCTCCAAAACTGTAGCCTGAAAAGGGAGTGGTTACTGGGGACTGAAGGAAGTATCAGCCAGAAGCCGTTCCTTAACCCTTTACATAACATACCAAGATGTCATTGCTAGCTATGGAGCTCAGCCGCAGATACTCCACAGCTCTTTGCTGAAGCTCCACGTCGGCGTTCCTGAGCTGGCTGTCGCTTCGGAGCACGTCCTGGATGGTGGGCTTGATTTCAGGAAACAGGTTGATAAACTTGATGTAGGCTGAGAGGAGCAGGGCTCGGGGGTGGGGACACTGCATAGGTGGAACTTGGAGTGCAGCAAATTAAACTGGATGAGGGGGCTGCAGAGACAAGAGCAATTACTAGCGCTTCTTTACAGATCAGCGTTACGCATGAAATCTACCTGCTTACTGCCCGAAAACAGAAGAAACGTCAAAATAGTGTACAAATACTAGTAATAGAAAGCAAAAGACTTCTATGAAGAAAACTACACATACACAATTCCTTAAGGCTCATATGTATTTTGCAGTCTGCAAAAAAAGAAACGGATGACATCCATGTGACGTCTGTGTTGCATCCGTTTTTTTCTTTTGCAGATCCATTGTAACAATGCCTGCCCTTGTCCGCAAAACAGCAGACCATATTATTAGGACACGTTCTATTTTTTGACACGGAACGTACAAGGAGTCGTTTCCGTTTTTTTTTCATGCCACATTGAAATGAATGGTTCCGCATACAGACCTGTAAAAAACGGAACCAGAAACAGAAGAAAAAAAAAACGTTTGTGTGCATGAGCCCAAAACAACATAATAGGTTTGTTACTATGCACAGCAATATCTATGTCTACAATCATCATCACAGTGTAGCCCAGAGGGCCCCAGGAGTCTTTTTTAAGCTCAAGAGCCAAATCAAGAGAAAAGTTACTTAATAAATCTTTAAACTTTTAATAAATCAAATCATACAAAAAAGAAACTTTGTAATTTGTTAAAGAAAAATGCCTCTTCTATTATAAACGTGGCTATTGTCTGTAACTTACAGAATCTCTGCACTCACTGAAAAACAACCAGGAGGCATTAAAATCGGGGCCGTTTCAGTCTTTACTGAGGGGTCTTAAGACACAGAGAGTGTGCGAGAAGGAATCAGTCGCGCACAGTTCTGCTGCTGAACACATCATCTTCCAGCCTGCATTACTGGTTGTTACCGATTTGCGGCTAAGAATTCCCCATAGAAGTCAATGGAGACCCAATGTAATCTCATCTGTTACATGGATCTAAACGATTTGATTTGGATCAGTATTAGAACCATATTACAGATGCCAGCGACAATCGAGGACTAGTTATTTTACGATTTCATGGAATATGTGCAAAAATAATAAAATGCATCCAATACAGATCAACAGATGAAAAAAAATACAGCCACTTATTGTGAATTAACACGAGCGTGTGAATGGGGCCGTATCTATTGCAATAGGAATAGATGCGGAATAACGTCTATGGAGCAGGGAGCCGCCTTATTGAGTCTTATGGAGGCGTACTTGCCGCAGCAAGTATAGGCATGACATGGGTCGCACATAAATCTGTGCGGACCAACATGACGGCCCCATTAATTGCGGGTCCGCAATGCGGACGTCGCTCCTGTGAATGGGCCTTAGGGCGGTCATTTGGAAACCATATTACTTGGAACTGCCCGCCGGACCAATACGATTGGACGCATAATGCCGGCATTTCCGAAACCCCGCAATTTGTTTACTCTGGCTGATGCCGCCCAAATCTCAGACGCCAAAACGCATGTTACAAGACGTTTACTGTCGCCTGCCGTGGCGTAAAAACTAAATGTTGTCTTTTGCACAATGCCCAACTGGGCGTTGTAAACGGCCTAAGCAAGAAAGAGTTTTGAATTATGTAAATAATGGCCAGAAAAGGCCAAAAAAACGGCGCTTTCCTGACGCTTTACTTTACATAAGACTTGGGCTTACAAAACAGGACCCCTTGGATTTCTTACAAAACTGGCCGCTAGTAAAGACCCACACACAGCAGCAAACATCTCGTCAGTGTAGACAAACACACTGCTGCTGCATCTGAGGATAGGGGTAGTGGTGTATGTACGCTGTCTGTTCTTATGTCTCATGAAGGAGCAAATAACTGATGACAGAACTGTGACTGGAAGGACATAAGCGGTTCATTACAACCAGAACAGTGGGCAGAGGGAAAGTGCGGGGAAAGGTCATAGCAGACACTGCACATCTCTTCATGAAAAGCGGACCAGTACACGAGGAGCCTGCAAGTGGGGAACGCTGCTGACAAGTACATGATGCAGATGACATTATGGTCAGAAATAGCATCACTACTCATGTACTGTACTGGAACAATAGGTACATTTTACATTTTTAAAAGTTTTTTTTTTTTTTTTTTAATTATTGATGACCCATCATCAGTATCTGATCGGTGGGGGTCTGACCCCTGGGACCCCAACTGATCAGCTGTTCTGAGAAGGTAGTAGTGCTCCTGTAAGTGTACCGCTGCTTCTCTCAGCTCACCAAGCACACCGCCGTACATTGTATAGCGGCAATGCTTGGTATCACACTCAGCTCCATTAACCACAATGGGACTGAGCTGCTCCTACGTCATGTGATCAATGAACGTATAGTCATTGATAGAAAAGCAGAGAGGAGGTAGCGGCGCTCACAGGGGCACCAAGTGCCTTCTCAAACAGCTGATCGCCGGGGTCCCGGAGTGTCCTGACTCCCACCGATCAGATCTAGCCTAAAGCAATAGGCACCTGAGCTTCAGGCGTCTATTTCGCTAAGAAAAATAAACTAAATAGTTAAAGCATATTACAAAAATTCATTTTGACACATTTAGAGTAGGTTTCACTAAAGTTAATTCATGAGGTTAGGTAGACTTTTATATAAAATGACTAGTAAGACCAAAGGAAACATCCACATGTAAAACGTGCGCAAAAAACTATCCGTGATACAGAGTCAAATCCTAAAGACTGAAGAGCCTGTTGTACGACCCAGGGCATGAAATCCATTACCAGTGATGAGATTTTGACTCTGAACCAAAGATAAATGATGCTGGAACATGCCTGGTCGGTGTTGTGCAGCATCTACTGCTAATGATAGTAGGCCTACAAGGGAAGCTTGAAATGCTACAAACCTAGATCGTGGATCACCAGCAATAAGGTTTCCAAACTCGCCCAAAATATACCCTCCAACCTTGACCAAATTTTCGTGGCAGGCAGGAGCCTGCAAAGCCTGAAAGTAACAAGAAGACCTATATGAATGAGTGAATGAACTCCAGTTATACGACATGTGCATTCTCTTATATATTCACATGCAGTAGATTTATCGCAGACGTTTCTTAACTTCCATTCATCTGAATGTTTGTAGAAATATAAGCACACATTGCAGAAACAGCCCCATACACTTTAATGGAATTTATTTTTTCAGTTGCAGAAATTTCGGCAACAAGATCAGCTGTCTGTGAACATACCTTCAGGTTTATTCCAACACAGTTAAAGCGGTTTTCCAGGATTTTAAAGGTTTCCGGATATAATTGATTTGGGGGTTGATCAGCTGTAAGAGAAGGCACCGGCACTTCCTGTGAGTGTCGCTACCTTCTTGCAGCTTACCAAGCACAGCGCCATACGTTGTATAGTGGCTGTGCCTGGTATTGCAGCTCAGCTCCATAGAATTGAATGGGGCTGAGCATGATACCAAGCACAGCCACTATACAATGTATGGCGCTGTGCTTGGTAAGCTGCAAGAAGTTACCGGCACTCATAGAAGGAGGTGCCTTCTCTTACAGCTGATCGACAGCGGACCACCACTGATCAGATACTTATGACCTATCTTGAGTATCAAAATCCCAGAAAACCCTTTTAATACTAATGAACAGGTCATCAGGATCATCGGGACCCCTGACGATCATCTGTTTGAGAAGGCACAGTCGCTCAAAAGTAGCATTGCAGCCTTCTCGTTGCTGCTTTCCTTAGCCCAAGTGATGATACTTTAAAGGGGCTCTGCAGTTTTAAAACAAAAAAGCATCTGATCGGCGGGGTCTGAACCCGGGATACCCACCAATCAGCTGTTTGAAAAGGCAGCGGATGCTGCAGGAGCGCCACGGCCTTCTCTGTGTTTACCGCAGGCCAGTGACGTCACGACTAGTATCACTGGCCTGGGCGGAGCTAAGCTCCATTCAAGTGAACAGAGCTTAGCCCCGCCCAGTGATACTAATCGTGACGTCACTGGCCTGCGGTAAACACAGAGAAGGCCGTGGCGCTCCTGCAGCGCCGCTGCCTTCTCAAAACAGCTGATCGGTGGGGGTCCCGGGTGTCGGACCGCCGCCGATCAGATGCTGATGATTTATCCAGAGGACAGATGATCAGTTTTACAGAACTGCAGAACCCCTTTAATCGGTCTCATAGCCTAGGAGCAGCTCAGCCCCCACTGAGATGCAATACCAAGCACAACCGCTGTACAATGTACGGTGCTTGGTGAGCATGTAGAAGGCCTCAGACTTCTCAAACAGCTAATCGGCAAGGGTCCCGGGTGTTGGACCCCCACTGATAACCTATCCAGAGAACAGTTCATCAGTATTAAAATCTTAGAAACCCCTTTTAAAGAAAACAGGAGAAGGATGACTGAGTTTCCGTTCAGAACAGATGCAAGTGGGCAGACAGGAGAACAGGTCATTATGACAGACACCTTTGAATAAGAATATCGGCATTAAACCCTTATGCAGTGCTCTCCAGCCACTTCAAAACTCATTTTGCAACAGCTGGAGAGCAGCAGGTTGTGGAACACTGTCCTAAGGGAATCATCCTCGTGGGTACAATTGTGCCCACGTCTCTGAAAATAAAGTACCGTATGTCCTGTGGTATGATTTTCTGCCAGATCTGCAGAGTGAGAAGGATCACGATGCAATGTCTCTACCTCCACAACTGGAGGAAAAGTAAAAACCCCAATGATCTTCATCACTGAAACGATTATGTAATATGTTACATGGCTCCAAAGACAGAAAGTGTTCAATGTCTACTGGACTGCCAGAGATAGAGCAATATATTCAGCTTCACTTCAGCAGTACCATAGGGTTAGATGGAGAGACAGTTCCTCTACGAGACCGTCCTTCCATTCACCACTCTCATGATTATTGGGTGTTCGAGCAGTCAGACGTCCACCAATCAGATACTTATCCTGTAGATAGGTGGTAACCTGATATGGAGGGACAAAACCCTATAATTATAGCTTTATAGGAAGAAAAGCCATTACCTAGTGAGATGGACCTAGAAATAATTCGCACAACTACGGTTGTAAACACCCATTGATATGTCTCACCTCAAAGACGGTCTTGGCTGCGTAACCCTGCACATCATCTCTGTTGATGACGATCTGGATCACCCTGTACCAGACCTCTTCACTGACATAGTCCCCTGCTATACGAATGAGGTTGAGGATGGTGTCCACATACCACGTGTAGTCAACAGCATACTTCTCTGCTAGAATTGCCACCTTTAAACACCTGCAATGGAAACTCATTTTAGGTCCAGCGCTCCCATGTGCAAGGCGTTTGATTACACATTAACGGAACACACCCCATTCAATTTAGTAGCGTCACACAGGGTCACTCACAATCTCCTCACGAATGGAGTAATCGGCGGTCTCCAAGTAGTTCAGCATCTCTGCTACAATCTGCTGGGCGTTGCTCCTGTCACACATGGCGTAGAGGAGATCCACCGCTCGCTGCCGCACACTAACGTCCCTTTCTGTCTGTAGAGTAAAAGACTGAGGATTAGTCCCAGTGTAAGACCACCTTTAAAAAACACAAGCGGAAACACAGTACATGCCACCTATGGAATCTGCTGATATCTCGACAGTAGGGCCCTGTTTCACACTGCCATTAAAGGGGTTGTCCAGGTTCAGAGCTGAAATGCTCAAGTCAGAGGGGTGCACACGGCGATATGTCCGGGTTCAGCTTTTAACGGAAAGGAGGCAACGCATGTGCAGCGCTCTGCATTCACTTCTATGGGGGTTCTAAATATAGACATGTAAGGGTAGGTTCACACTTGTGCTACATGGATCCAGCAGAGAACAGCCTGCCCGAGTTCTCTGGAACAGGCCTAGCTGGATGCTGCTGTTCCTTACCGGACCCCATTGACTATAATGGGATCCGGACGCTGTGCAGAGAAATATCAGTTTTTGTTAGGACAAAACAAAAACATTGTCCTGCCAAAAACAAGCCACCAGATCCCATTATAGTCAACAGCAGTATCCAGCTAGGCTGATTCCAGTGAACTCTGGCAGGCTGTTCCCATAGAAGTGAATATGCACGTCTGACCACCATTTACAGTGATGAGATGGGCCCTGTTCTCAGGGTAGGAGCAGTTCTCAGAGGTGGGACTCACACCTATAAGACATTACATCCTGTGGATATGCCATAAAATGTCCAGAGAGTAATACCCCTCTTAACTATCATAATATCAGCTTCTAATTTACTTGAAAGAGAACGTTCACCCATCATTTTTTATACTATAAAAACCTGTACCAATATTAACCCTCTAACTGTTTTGCCATTGTGGCAGTAGTGGGAAAAGTAGCTAACTGGAGGGGGAGGGCTGCTTTAGATGCTACTATCTCCTGAATGGTAGCAGCTAGAAACATGCAACTGGTCTTGTTTGAAAGCCGACATTCGAAGCTTTCAGAAAATAACAGCAATACGTTCAGCACAGAGAAAGATATCACTGGTAGCAATCGGGATGCTATGAATGCAGCTGAAAACGAAAGTAAAAACAGGTTTCACTCTCGATTATTCCCGACTTGATTTCTAACAGTGATTTCTCCCTTTGTTTCCTGGACTTTAGCTGTCATTTTGGTCTTTTATTAAAGCCTGAACTGTCAGCTTTCAGAAAAGACCAATGGCATGTTTGCTAGCTGCTACCATTGAGGAGATATCACCATCTAAAGCAGCCCTCCCCCTCCAGTTAGTTATTTTTCCCACTGCCCTAGCTTGACTCGGGCATAACAGTCAGGTAGTTAAAAGGGGCTGTGTCACTTCAGCAAATTGCATTTATCATGTAGAGAAAGTTACTACAAGGCACTTACTAATGTATTGTGATTGTCCATATTGCTTCCTTTGCTGGCTTGATTCATTTTTCCATCACATTATACATTGCTCGTTTCCATGGTTATGACCACCCTGTAATCCACCAGCAGTGGTCGTGCTCACAAACTATGCACCAGCCTCTCTGGTGGCCAGGACTGTGGGAGCGCACATGGGCAGCAGTCGTAACCCCTGGATATGAGCAGTGTATAATGTGATGGAAAAAATGAATCCAACCAGCAAAGGAGACAATATGGATAATCACAATACATTAGTAAGCGCCTTGTATTCACTCCGTCTGCACGATAAAGGCTATTTGCTGAAGTGAGACAACCAACCCTTTCGCATACAGATGCTGCCAATACTGGGGCTAACATGTGGTAATGCAGTAACATCCCCTCATGGAATGGGTGGAGAAGGCCACAAGCCACGTGAAGCCCCCAAACTAACTGACTGGGGAACACTGCATTATAATGTAGTCTGCCTTCTGCAGGAGGGGGTCTTTATTGTGCTATACAGACATATCAATGTCAGTTTTTCCTGATCCATACACGGCAGAATAATGATAGAAGTATTGCCCACTCACCTTTAGTGCATTGATTACAGTTTCAATATGGGTCTTGACAGCTTCGTGCGAGAACTCCGAACTAGCCAAGGTACACATGCTCTCCAATGCCAGGTAGCGCAGGTTGGTCTCCCGGTGCTGCAGGAACTGGCCCAGTTGATTGCATGCCCGGACCAGCAGATTGGGCTCACTGGAGAGCAGGACAGAAGAGACACATGGGCTATGTGTAATGATGGCCTGGTAGTCTGTAGTGCTGAAATCTCCCTTCGGAGCTGCAGAATTGGAAAGACCTGAATGCAGGTGGCATTTAAAGCTACAACAGAGGTTGACTGCTATGGAGTAAGGTGGTCCTCATCAACCTCTCACTCTGGAAATGCTGGTGTCATCCTCCAGTAAGCCCTAATGTACAATATCGAAGTCAATGTGGAGGGTGGGATCTGCTCTCTTCTTAAAAACTTTAATTATACTGATTTCAATAATTTGGTGACGGGCCAAGGGAATGTTGTATATTCTTGACAATGGTAGGAGCAGTATGCTGAGCCTACGAAATGCTGACTGTCATCGGTGAACTAAACCTTCAAGTGAGACTTTACCCAAAACCTGGCTTTACCTGTCATGGTAGATGATGAGGCTGATGGCCTCAAACAGCACGGCATTCTTGGCATTTGAGTGCTGCACCTTCTTGGATTTTGGGGGTTCCTGGGCCTTATTTAGAATGGTCTCCAAGCATTCAGTCAGACGTCCCCGGACTGCAGGGTCCTCTGCAAGGCAGTTGTGTGTCAGCATCACTGAACATCCATCATACACACAATCAACACTAAGAAGCTGCATCTTGGCCAACACGTTAGCTCTGAGCATGTTATCTGGATTTATGACAGAGACTTGCTTCATATGTAATTCGAAGAAGCACTTTCAGGGATTTCTTCATAAAAGATATTTAAGGCATGCCAGTGCCTAACTGGAGAAGGGCCCAACCGCTGGAAGGGAAGTGGACAACTCTCCAGTAATGGAGATGTCTCAAAGCTAGAGCATATGAAAGCTTGTATTGCCTTAAAGGTGAATCTATCACATTGAACTTGCTGTCTGGTCTGCAGCATGTTATAGAGCAGGAGGAGCAGATATTAGACTAAGACTGTTCAGTAGTAATAAAAGATGTTTTCTTCCACTGCTACCCACTGCGTGTCATCGTGAATTACCATGGCATCGACCTGTAATTCAGGCCACCCTCAAAAGAAGGACTTAAAACCCCCGCCCCAGGTCTCGCTAAGCCACGCCCCCTCTCACTCCACAGCCAACAGGGGACTGAAAAATTGAAGGTAAAAATCAACTTCTGTCAGCTGCAGGGGTGGGAAGGAGGATAACTTTCTCTCTGCAATGACACACAGAAACATTAAATGAAATAGATTAAATAAACCCGTGCGAAGCGATGTTTTCTTCCACTGCTACCCACTGTGTTTCCTTATAAATTACCATGGCATTGACCTGTAATTCAGGCCACCATCAAAAGAAGGACTTAAAAGCACCCCCCCCCACTGCAAGGTCCCGCTAAACCACGCCCCTGACCCGGTCAGGTCACACCCCCTCCCACTCCGCAGCCAATGGGGATTGAAAAAATGAAGGTAAAAATCAACTTCTGTCAGATGCATTGACACACAGAAACATTAAATGAAATAGATGAAATATACCCAGGAGAAGCCGGGTCTTTCTGCTAGTCGATATATATATATAAAGATTACTTTAAACTTGTATTTCATTCTGCTGCTCATTCTGAGTTTTGAAGTCAAGGAGGCAGTTCTATCAGTGACTGACAGCTCTCTCGGTATACACAGTGTATAATGTGATGGAAAAATGGTAAAGCAAAGTTCCTCCCCTTTACCTTCATGAAGTTATTTTGTGTAGTCTATACCTGGTCACATTTCTGCAGTATGAGGTAACTGTACATGTGTACTGACCTTTAGGTGGGGCCAGGAGTGTAGAAAACACTTAGGGAGTCATTTATCAAACTGGTGTAAAGTAGAACTGGCTCAGTTGCCCATAGCAACCAGATTCCACCTTTCATTTTCCAAAGGACCTGTCCACAATGAAAGGAGGAATGTGATTGGTTGCTATGGGGCACTATGCCAGTTCTACTTTACACCAGTGGGATAAATGATCCCGTTAGTTTTAGAACAGAGAGCTCAGCTCCATTGAAGACATCATCAGGGTAAGAGGTCTTGCTATCATCACCTCTCTTTGTATCATATGAGCATTGGCTGAGTGCCATGTTGGGCACTGGCCAATGGAGCCCGCCCATTTGTCGACGACTCTCGGTGACTGTTACTTTATCTTTGTGTATCTTTTATCATAGTTTTGTAAACTCTTTATGCACCTAAGTTGTGTTAAGTCTATTTTCCCCCGAACTTCCAATCTCACACTAATACACACAGTTGTAGAGGGACTCGCTGTCAATCAATGATAGGACCGCCTTCTTGACTTCCAAGCTCAGAATGAGAAGCAACTTAAATGAAAGAAATACAAGTTTTACTGAATCTTTTCCCATAAAACTATACATCAATCTTCCAGCCCTTCTATAATATGCTGCATCTAGATTGTTTAGCATTTTTGTGGTGACAGGTTCCCTTTAAGCTTATAGAAAATAAATCTATACCAAGGAATCACACACAAAGCCTGTATGATATATACTGTATGTTCAAGTCCTCCAAAGGTAACAGTTAAAGGGGTATTCCGTTTTTTATTTGTTTTATATAATAGGAAATAATTACATTTTCAAATAAACATGTATTTAAAATTTTGCTTACATACCTTATTTATATCAGGTTGTTGACCCCTAGCTTCACAGCAGAATGATATAGCCTATGAATCAGTCAGTCCTTTGTAATGCATTCATGGCATCACTCATGTGACACCCCGCTGACATTCAGTAAGTAACAGTCTTCCATGACATATGTCCTGGGTCAGCGTACAGTACACTTCCGCGGGATAACTACATAGGACTAAGGCCCCATTCACACGACCGTATGAATGGGGCCGTATCTATTGCGCAATATTAT
>ONZH01023987.1:0-73609 GCA_900303285.1 Rhinella marina | reverse complement strand
GACGGGGGCGCGGAAATGCTGTTGGGGGCCTTGTTGAAGCCAGTGGGGATACATGTGGTGCTGGTGAGGATCAGCCAGGATCCCGCTCATCCAGAATCCCTGCCTTTATGGGACAGTTAAGCAGGGGGCGGGTTACACCGCTGTTGAGGCCTGAGCAGGTTGAACAGGTGGTGCAATGGATAGCCGATAGCGCTTCACAGTTTGTCCACCAGCCAGTCATCCACACAGTCTCACTCTGACCTCCTTCCTCCACACCTGGCCAACAGAGTCATCCCACCTTGACCCCTCCCAGGAGCTCTTTTCGGGGTCTTTTTCAGATGTGCCGGAAGAATCCAGGAGCTAGCAGAGGAATTTTTTGTAGTGATGCCCAAACACTTGAGTTTTCGCCATCTCCTGCTGATGTGGACCCTGAAGCATCTGTATCATGAGCGATGATGATGATGAGACGCAGTTGCCATCAAGGGAGGCTGTTGGAATGTCCAGTGGGCAGGAGGAGGAGCAGAGTGAGGAAGAGGAGGTGGTGGATGACGAAATGACCGACCCCACTTGGCCAGGGGTGATGTCCAGCGAGGAAAGCAGTGGAGAGGTGGTGGTCTGCAGCAGCACCAAAAGAGGAGCAAGAGGCAGAGGTCCACAGGCAGAGGGATGGATGCCACAGGCAGAGGATGTACAGGCAGAAGGAGCATACAGTTCAGACGAGAAGTGAGGCCACAGCCGGGCGAGCTGTTCCCGGCAGCGGGCAGTCGCGGCGAAAGCTCCCATCGAGGCCTCGTACTTCTGTGGTGTGGAGATTTTTAATGTTTGTGCGGATGACAAACTGAGCGCGGTTTGCACACTCTGCCACTCAAAACTGAGTAGGGGCTCTGAGAAGAGCAATCTGACCACCTTCAGGCATGCGGCGTCACTTGGAAGTCAAGCACTGGGCTGAGTGGGAGAGAGCAAACGCAATACAACCTGCGCCCGGTCTTGCTGCCACTGCCTCTTCCCCTTTGTTGTGTGCTGCCACTGCGGTCCAGACCTCCAGCCAGGACACCTCCACATCTGCTCTGCCTCGGCTACTTTGGGGCCTTCTCCTTCAGCCTCCCCTTCCCCCGCCTCTTCGCCTGCACCCTCCACACTCCTCGTCCCAACAACTGTCCATCTCGCAGGCGTTCGACCGCAGGCGGAAGTACGCCTCGAGTCACCCCCAAGCCCAAGCCTTAAACTGCCACATCTCCAAACTGCTGGCCCTGGAGATGTTGCCGTTTAGGCTTGTGGAGACGCAGGCCTTCCGCGACCTGATGGCGGCTGCCGCACCTCGCTATTCCGTCCCCAGCCGCCACTACTTTTCCCGGAGTGCCGTCCCCGCCCTGCACCAGCACGTGTCGCGTAACATCAGGCGGGCCCTGAGGTACGCAGTCAGCGCAAAGGTCCACTTGACCACCGACTCGTGGACAAGCGCTTGCGGCCAGGGACGCTACATCTCTTTGACGGCACACTGGGTGAATGTAGTGGAAGCGGGGACGGGGTCGCAAACAGAGACGGCCTACCTACCACCCCCGCCCAAGATTGCCAGCATGGGTTCTGATAAACCCCCCTCCTCCTCCTCCTCCTCCTCTGCCTTAACATCGCCCTCAGCCGCTAGCTGGAAGCGTTGCAGCACTGGCGCGGGGAGACGTCAGCAGGCGGTGCTTAAGCTCATCAGCTTGGGCGACAGGAAGCACAGCGCCCCAGAGGTGAGGGACGCCATATTGCAGCAGACGGAGATGTGGCTGTCGCCGCTGCAGCTAGGACCAGGCATGGTCGTGTGCGATAACGGCCGTAACCTGGTGGCGGCTCTGGAGCTTGCCGAACTCAATCACGTACCATGCCTGGCCCACGTTTTTAATCTGGTAGTCCAAAAATTTCTGAAGACTTACCCCAACCTGGCAGAGCTACTGGTGAAAGTGCGGCGCTTGTGCGCTCACTTTCGTAAGTCAACTGTAGCTGCTGCTAGCTTAAAAAAACTCCAGCAACGCCTCCATTTGCCTGAACATCGGCTGTTGTGCGACCTGCCCACTCGCTGGAATTCCACCTATTCCATGTTGGCCAGGGTGTGTGAGCAGCAGAGAGCATTGATGGAGTACCAGATTAATGAATCCACGCGTGCCTCCAACTCAGCTCCCTCAGTTTGCCAACCACGAGTGGCCATGGATGGCAGACATATGCGATGTACTGCGTATCTTTGAGGAGTCCACCAAGAAGGTCAGCAGCGAGACGCTATAGTGAGCGTAACCATTCCGCTCCTAGCGTCCTTAAAGAATCCCTCATCGCAATAAGGGAGAACGCATTGCACGCAGAGGAGACGGGGGTAGGAGGAGACGCAACGGAGCTACACAGTCAGACCACACTTTTGTCTGCTTCACGGTGGCAGTTGCAGGAGGAGGAGGATGAGGAGGGAGGACGACGTGGAGGTGGCTGTGGAAGAGGAGGAGGATGCTTGGCGGCGAGGGTAGCAGTCAGGCTGTGTGCGTCCCATTGGTTCAGCGCGGATGGGGCGGAGAGGAGGCGGAAGAGGAAGAGGAGGAAATGGCAAGTGATCCTTCTGGTGGGGGCAGTGAGGTCATGCCTATTCAGAGTCTGGCACACATGGCTGACTTCATGCTGGGCTGCTTTTCCCGGGACACACGTGTTGTCCGGATAGTGGAGAACAAACTGTACTGGGTCTTCGCAATCCTGGACCCCCGGTATAAAGATAACGTCTCTTCTTTTATTCCGGTAGAGGAGAGGACAAATCGATTGCTGGAATACCAGAGGGAACTCGTGCAGAACATGATGGAGATTTTCCCACCCACCATCGCTGGCGGCAGAGAGGAGAGGGTCTCCCAGAGTCCCACAACATCTATCAGGCCCACAGCCACCAGGGGAACACTCTCCAAGGTGTGGGACACGTTCATGGCACCCCCTCGTGCAACTTCCATCACTGCGGGGCCCGCTATCAGCAGGAGGGACAAGTATCGGCGGATGTTGCGGGGAGTACCTGGCAGACCGTAACCCTGTCCTCCCGATCCCTCGGCGTCCTACACTTACTGGGTCTCCAAGTTGGACACGTGGCTGGAACTGTCCCTGTACGCCTTGGAGGTGCTTGCCTGCCCTGCCGCCAGCGTGCTATCAGAAAGGGTGTTCAGCGCAGCCGGGGGCATTATAACCGATAAGCGCAGCCGCCTGTCAACCGACAGTGCCGACAGGCTGACGCTAATCAAAATGAACAGCAAGTGGATTGACCCCGGACTTTGCTTCTCCAACCGTGGAAAGCAGCCAAAAGTGAAGTGCCCATCTGTATGAAGTGCCATTTCCTCCTCCACCTCCTCCTCCCTCCTCCTTAACCGCCGTAGAATTGCTCCGTAATAAGAAAAATTTATATATTTATGGCTCACCTCTTGGGCCTCCACATAATGTTTTAAGAGGTCTCACCTCTTGGCCTCCCACATAATTTTTAAGAGTCTCACCTCTTGGGCCTCCACATAATTTTTAAGAGGTCTCACCTCTTGGGCCTCCACAAATTTTTAAGAGGTCTCACCTCTGGGCCTCCAATTTAAGAGGTCCACCCTTGGGCCTCACAAAATGTTTAAGAGGTCTCACCTCTTGGGCCTCCACATAATTTTTAAGAGGTCTCACCTCTTGGGCCTGCCACATAATGGTTTTAAGAGGTCTCACCTCTTGGGCCTCCACATAATTTTTAAGAGTCTCACCTCTTGGGCCTGCACAAAATGTTTAAGAGGTCTCACCTCTTGGGCCTCCACATAATTTTAAGAGGTCTCACCTCTTGGGCCTCCACATATTTTAAGAGGTCTCACCTCTGGCCTCCACATAATTTTTAACAGGTCTCACCTCTGGCCTCCACAAATTTAGAGTCCACCTCTTGGGCCTCACATAATTTTTAAGAGGTCTCACCTCTTGGGCCTCCACATAATTTTTAAGAGGTCTCACCTCTTGGGCCTCCACAAATTTTAAGAGGTCTCACCTCTTGGGCCTCCACATAATTTTTAAGAGGTCTCACCTCTTGGGCCTCCACATAATTTTAAGAGGTCTCACCTCTTGGGCCTCCACATAATTTTTAAGAGGTCTCACCTCTTGGGCCTCCACATAATTTTTAAGAGGTCTCACCTCTTGGGCCTCCACAAATTTTTAAGAGGTCTCACCTCTTGGGCCTCCACAAAATTTTTAAGAGGTCTCACCTCTTGGGCCTCCACATAATTTTTAAGAGGTCTCACCTCTTGGGCCTCCACAAAATCTTTAAGAGGTCTCACCTCTTTGGGCCTCCACAAAATCTTTAAGAGGTCTCACCTCTTGGGCTCCACAAAATCTTTAAGAGGTCTCACCTCTTGGCCTCACAAAATTTTTAAGAGGTCTCACCTCTTGGCTCCACCTTTAGGCTTGGCCCACAAAATCTTTAAGAGGTCTCACCTCTTGGGCCTCCACAAAATTCTTTAAGAGGTCTCACCTCTTGGCCTCCACAAAATCTTTAAGAAGGTGTCACCTCTTGGCCTCCAAAATTTTAAGAGGTCTCACCTCTTGGGCTCCACAAAATCTTTAAGAGGTCTCACCTCTTGGGCCTACCAAAATCTTTAAGAGGTCTCACCTCTTGGGCCTCCACAAAATCTTTAAGAGGTCTCACCTCTTGGGCCTCCACAAATCTTTAAGAGGTGTCACTCTTGGGCCTGCACAAAATCTTTAAGAGGTTCTCACCTCTTGGGCCTCCACAATCTTTAAGAGGTCTCACCTCTTGGGCCTCCACAAAATCTTTAAGAGGTCTCACCTCTTGGGCCTGCACAAAATGTTTAAGAGGTCTCACCTCTTGGCCTCCACATAATTTTTAAGAGGTCTCACCTCTTTGGCTCCACATAATTTTTAAGAGGTCTCACCTCTTTGGGCCTCCACATAATCTTTAAGAGGTCTCACCTCTTTGGCCTCCACAAAATCTTTAAGAGGTCTCACCTCTTGGGCCTCCACAAAATGTTTAAAGGTCTCACCTCTTGGGCTCACAAAACTTAAAGGTCTCACCTCTTGGGCCTCCACAAATCTTAAGAGGTGTCACCTCTTGGGCCTGCACAAATCTTTAAGAGGTCTCACCTCTTGGGCCTCCACAAAATCTTTAAGAGGTCTCACCTCTTGGGCCTCCACAAATTTTTAAGGCCACCTCTGGGCCTCCACAAAATTTAAAGGTCTCACCTCTTGGGCCTCCACAAAATCTTTAAAGGTCTCACCTCTTGGGCCTGCACAAAATCTTTAAGAGGTCTCACCTCTTGGGCCTCCACAAAATCTTTAAGAGGTCTCACTCTTGGGCCTCCACAAAATCTTTAAGAGGTCTCACCTCTTGGGCCTGCAAAAATCTAAGAACTTGGGCCTCCACAAAATCTTTAAGAGGTCTCACCTCTTGGGCCTGCACAAAATCTTTAAGAGGTCTCACCTCTTGGGCTCCACAAAATCTTTCTCACCTCTTGGGCCTCCACAAAATCTTAAGAGGTCTCACCTCTTGGGCCTCCACAAAATCTTTAAGGAGGTCTCACCTCTTGGCCTCCACAAAATCTTTAAGAGGTCTCACCTCTTGGGCCTCCACAAAATCTTTAAGAGGTCTCACCTCTTGGGCCTCCACAAAATCTTTAAGAGGTCTCACCTCTTGGGCCTCCACAAAATCTTTAAGAGGTCTCACCTCTTGGCCTCCACAAAATCTTTAAGAGGTCCTCACCTCTTGGGCCTCCACAAAATCTTTAGAGGTCTCACCTCTTGGGCCTCCACAAAAATCTTTAAGAGGTCTCACCTCTTGGCCTGCCCACAAAATCTTTAAGAGGTCTCACCTCTTGGGGCCTGCACAAAAATCTTTAAGAGGTCTCACCTCTTGGGCCTCCACAAAATCTTTAAGAGGTCTCACCTCTTGGGCCTCCACAAAATCTTTTAAGAGGTCTCACCTCTTGGGGCCTCCACAAAATCTTTAAGAGGTCTCACCTCTTGGGCCTGCCACAAAATCTTTAAGAGGTCTCACCTCTAGGGCCTCCACAAAATCTTTAAGAGGTCTCACCTCTTGGGCCTCCACAAAATCTTTAAGAGGTCTCACCTCTTGGGCCTCCACAAAATCTTTAAGAGGTCTCACCTCTTTAGCCTCCACACAATTTTTAAGTACGTCTCACCTCTTGGGCCTCCACAAAATTTTCCATGAGCCTCTGGCCAGCCCACGGCCTCTAACTGCCTTTTGCGGTCCTACGCATCCCTCCACATCCCCACTGCTTTACCTGCTAGACATGACACTGGCCAGGTCGGGGTCACTGATATCTCTAGCGCCAACAATTTGGGCATTTTAAGGCTTCTGCATGTGTTTGAGTTGTTTTTACATTTTAAAGAAGACATGTCTGACCACATTTCACACACACACACAATGACAATTAGGGGTGGGGTCTATTTGCTTTCCCCCTTGCCTATGCCATCTGTGGTTGTCATAGGCAACGTGATTTTAAGGGGTGCAGAATTTCATCTTCTTTTTTGTCTAGTTTGGCTTGGGGTCCATGGCAATGTAGAGGAAAGAAGGTTTCCTTGTTTGTTCTCACTTTACAGAGAGGTTAGATTGTCCTTGGAGTGTATTGTTGAGAGGCTGTGATAGTGGCGTAATAGTGCGACTTGGGCGCGTTATATGCACCCAGACATGCTTCCCCTGCTGTCCCAGTTGCATTCCAGCAGTGTTGGCATCCTTTTCTGAGGTTTCAGGGTGGACTTGGTGACCTCCAAGTGGTCGAATTGAGATTTCCAAGTGGCGAGCATTTTTTTCCCATAGACTTTAATGGGATTCGATATTCGGTCGAATAGTCGAATTTCGCGGTCTATTCGAATCGAATTTCGAACTTTCGAATATTTCACTACTCGCTCATCTCTAACAATAACCATAATATATAACTGACGACATATACAGTACAGACCAAAAGTTTGGACACACCTTCTCATTCAAAGAGTTTTCTGTATTTTCCTGACTGTGAAAATTGTAGATTCACACTGAAGGCATCAAAACTATGAATTAACACATGTGGAATTATATACTTAACAAAAAAGTGTGAAACAACTGTAAATTTGTCTTATATTCTAGGTTCTTCAAAGTAGCCACCTTTTGCTTTGATTACCGCTTTGCACACTCTTGGCATTCTCTTGATGAGCTTCAAGAGGTAGTCACCTAAAGTGGTATTCCAACAGTCTTGAAGGAGTTCCCAGAAATGCTTAGCACTTGTTGGCCCTTTTGCCTTCACTCTGCGGTCCAGCTCACCTCAAACCATCTCGATTGGGTTCAGGTATGGTGACTGTGGAGGCCAGGTCATCTGGCGTAGCACCCCATCACTCTCCTTCTTGGTCAAATAGCACTTACACAGCCTGGAGGTGTGTTTGGGGTCATTGTCCTTTTGATAAATAAATGATGGTCCAACTAAACGCAATGGAATGGATGGAATAGCATGCCGCTGCAAGATGGGGACACTTTCAAAGTTTTCCCAATTTTTCGGACTGACTGACCTTCATTTCTTAAAGTAATGATGGCCACTCGTTTTTCTTTACTTAGCTGCTTTTTTCTTGCCATAATACAAATTCTAACAGTCTATTCAGTAGGACTATCAGCTGTGTATCCACCTGACTTCTGCCCAACACAACTCATGGTCCTAACCCCATTTATAAGGCAAGAAATCCCACTTATTAAACCTGACAGGGCACACCTATGAAGTGAAAACCATTTCAGGTGACTACCTCTTGAAGCTCATCAAGAGAATGCCAAGAGTGTGCAAAGCAGTAATCAAAGCAAAAGGTGGCTACTTTGAAGAACCTAGAATATAAGACATATTTACAGTTGTTTTACACTTTTTTGTTAAAGGGGTATTCCCATCTCACAAATGTAGTTTGTATAGTTAGATATAGCCATACCAATATTATTACTAATAGAATGTATTTATGTAAAATGTACCGTTTAGAAGATTTGTATATCCATTGTCCCACACACATCAGTCAGGCCGTTGCCCCTAGTTACGACCACCGCAGCCATGTAGTAGTGGTGGCCGGCTTGCTCCTGTTCTAACCCGCTCTGAGGTAACTGCTGTATTGTGAACGCACATTGCATGAACATGCAGAGACATATCTTAGGGTTGTGCCATTTTTGTCTGCGCTTCCAAAACACAGAGAAACGGATCCTGTTCCAAGATCAGTTTATCTCTATGGAGCAGGATCCGTTTATAAAGTCTGTGCTTTGGATGGATCCTGACCATTGCGTTTTAGACTGGTAGTGTCCAAAACGCAGATGTGAAAGTACCCTAAGATGTGTCTCCGCATGCTCATGTAATGTGCGTTCACAATACAGCAGTTACCTCAGAGAGGGTTTGAACAGGAGCAAGCCGTCCACCACTACTACATGGCCACGGTGGTCGTAACTAGGGGCAACGGCCTGATTGATGTGTGTGGTACAATGGATATACAAATAGGGAAATCTTCTAAACGGTACATTTTATATAAATACATTCTATTAGTAAAAATATTGGTATGGCTATATCTAACTATACAAACTACATTTGTGAGATGGGAATACCCCTTTAAGTATATAATTCCACATGTGTTAATTCATAGTTTTGATGCCTTCAGTGTGAATCTACAATTTTCATAGTCATGAAAATACAGAAAACTCTTTGAATGAGAAGGTGTGTCCAAACTTTTGGTCTGTACTGTATCTGTACACACTGCACTATTATACCTTGTACTTCTCACATCAGTACACTGCTCTATAAAAAAAATGTATATATATTATACACACACTTTATCTATTATACAGTATAATACAATACACTCACTTTATCTATTATACAGTATAATACAATAGATTCAGTGGACACAGGTATGTAGTATACCCAGCAGTGTAATGATATGTGAGGTATGAGGTATAATATATGCAGTGTGTACAGATATATATTGTATACAACAGTGTACTGATATGTGAGGTATGAGTTATCATAGATGTAGTGGGTACAGATATATAGTATATACAGCAGTGTACTGATATGTGAGGTACGAGGTATAATAGATGTAGTTGGTACAGATATATAGTATATACAGCAGTGTAGTGATATGTGAGGTACGAGGTATAATAAATGTAGTTGGTACAGATATATAGTATATACAGCAGTGTACTGATATGTGAGGTAAGAGCTGCAATGTATACCTCATAACTCACATATCAGTACACTGCTGTATATACTGGCCAGGAATGGGTAGTGGGTGTGCCTATGAATGAGACATGGGAGCCCAATTTACCGCATTTTTCGGTTTATAAGACGCACTTTTTTTCTCCCAAAAGTAGGGAAAAAATGGTTGTGCGTCTTATAAAGCGAATACTAGTGAGCGCTTGAAGCGCTCACTAGTATACATTAGGTGCCGGGAGCGTGGAAGATACTCTCCCTGGTCTTCTTGCTGGGGCCGGCGCTCTTCCTTCTTCTCCTGTCGGTGCTGCACTGTCCTTACCCCGTTCAGCGACAGGACGTAGTGCGCACACTAAGACTTGACGCTGCACGCAGTCAGGTGACAGTGCAGTGCCGGCTGGAGAAGAAGGAAGGAAGACTGCTGCTGAGATGAAGAGGAGCTGCTGCGCAGGAGAGGTAAGCAGATTTTTTTTATTTTAGTCTGATGGGGGTCTGAAATTCCTCATAAGGGTCTACAAAGTGCTGATGGGGGTCTAAAAAGGGCTGATCTGAGATCTGAGGGGGGTCTGAAAGTGCTGATGGGGGTCTGAAAGGGCTGATCTGAGGTCTGATGGGGTTCTGACATGGAGGGCTGATGGGGTTCTGACATGGAGGGCTTATATGGGGGTCTGATGTGATGTCCTGATGTTTATGGGGATCTGATATGAGGATCTGATGAAAAATATTTTTTTCTTATTTTCCTACTCTAAAATCTGGGGTGCGTCTTATCATCGAGTGCGTCTTATAAAGCAAAAAATATGGTAGATTCTTGCTATGGGGCCCAGTGATTTCTATATATACCCCTGACTACTGCGACCTCTACACAGCTTGTTCAGAACAAGCCATTTCTTTTTTTGATAGTATCATGTCTGTATAAACACCAGCAGGCATCTGCCACAATAAAGGATAACTTTTGGAATATTTTTTAATTAAAAAAAAGCCATATATGTTGCTGTGATTTTGAAATTTCTAACACTGTCTTTGCATTAAAGAACTTGGGCAGTATAGTGTAGTGAAAGACACACATTCAGTTTTGAGATGGCGCTGCAGTGAGGAGTCTAATAAATATGCATGGCATACAGGCTCCAACCACTCTCTAGTCACTGATTGACAGGTTTCTGCATATGATTGTGTATCCGAGAAGCATGTCAATCAGCGACTGGAGGACGGTGGGAGCCTGCATGTCATGAATACAGTGGACTCTTCACTTGCTGTGAGCTGTGAAGTTTATCTTGTGAGGGAATTTTCAAAAATTGCTGAAATCACGTCTGACCGCTGCCTGCAGAGGTTTCCTTAAATAATGTCTCTATTCTTTTAGTGCTTAATTGCGTCCTGTTGAGAGTTGGTTCGAGGTCTAAGTGGCTCATTACCGCTCTAGATGTCATATGCTGGCAATACAAGTATAGACAGAAGCTTACAGAGTAGCTAGCAATGTAAAAACCAGGACATGAGTGCTACCCTGTTTCCCCGAAAATAAGACCTACCCCTATAATAAGCCCTAGTGCTATTTTGCCCTGTTTTTGGAGTAGGCTTAAAATATAAGCCCTACTCCAAAAATAAGCCCTAGGTACATTGAGGATACACTGAGAATAGGGTTACGGTCCCAGATCGGGGGGGGGGGGGGCAGCCCGCAAGTGATTTTAATGGCCAGTCAGGGTCTCTCTGCTGGTGGCGCTACCTGCGCAATGCTGCGCACTATAGTACGCAGCGCTGCGCAGTTAGTTACCTATACACACCCCTATACCCATACCCTATCTGGCGCTGCAAGACCTCTCCCCTGTGATGACCCCACGAGACGTGACTTCAGTGCCGGGTCTCGCGGGATCATGCTGGTTGACGGGATGACCCAGCGCACGCCGGATGACAGGATTGGGTGAGAAGAAGTCCGGAGCGGAGTTCAGGTAAGTATATTGTCTGTGTGTGCACAGGGGCCCGGGGGCAAAAAAATGACATACCAGTATATATTCAGAGGGGCCAAAAATGACATATATATTCAGTAGGGGGAAAAATGACATGTATGTTCAGTGGGGGGCAAAAAAGAAATATATGTTCAGTGGGGGCAAAAATGAAATATATGTTCAGTGGGAGCAAAAATAAGACCTACCCCGATAATAAGCCCTAACTAGAGATGAGCGAGTAGTGAAATATTCGAAAGTTCGAAATTCGAGTAGACCGCGATATTCGACTATTCGACCGAATATCGAATCCCATTAAAGTCTATGGGAAAAAAATGCTCGCCACTTGGAAATCTCAATTCGACCACTTGGAGGTTACCAAGTCCACCCTGAAACCTCAGAAAAGGATGCCAACACTGCTGGAATGCAACTGGGACAGCAGGGGAAGCATGTCTGGGTGCATATAACGCGCCCAAGTCGCACTATTACGCCACTATCACAGCCTCTCAACAATACACTCCAAAGACAATATAACCTCTCTGTAAAGTGAGACCATACAAGGAAACCTTCTTTCCTCTACATTGCCATGGACCCCAAGCCAAACTAGACAAAAAAGAAGATAAAATTCTGCACCCCTTAAAATCACGTTGCCTATGACAACCACAGATGGCATAGGCAAGGGGGAAAGCAATCAAGCCATCACTATTTTTCCCTCTGTGCCATCCCTGCCTTGCCCAGGCACATGTCCCAAAACATCATCCACGCCCGAGTAACACGGTTACTGCAAAAGGCCATTTGACCACCAACACCAGCAGCTACAGTTGACTTCCGAAAGTGAGCGCACAAGCGCCGCACTTTCATCAGTAGCTCTGCCAGGTTGGGGTAAGTCTTTAGAAATTTTTGGACTACCAGATTAAAAACGTGGGCCAGGCATGGTACGTGATTGAGTTCGGCAAGCTCCAGAGCCGCTACCAGGTTACGGCCGTTATCGCACACGACCATGCCTGGTCCTAGCTGCAGCGGCGACAGCCACATCTCCGTCTGCTGCAATATGGCGTCCCTTACCTCTGGGGCGCTGTGCTTCCTGTCGCCCAAGCTGATGAGCTTAAGCACCGCCTGCTGACGTCTCCCCGCGCCAGTGCTGCAACGCTTCCAACTAGCGGCTGAGGGCGATGTTAAGGCAGAGGAGGAGGAGGAGGAAGAGGAGGGGGGTTTATCAGAACCCCTGCTGGCAATCTTGGGCGGGGGTGGTAGGTAGGCCGTCTCTCTTTGCGACCCCGTCCCCGCTTCCACTACATTCACCCAGTGTGCCGTCAAAGAGATGTATCGTCCCTGGCCGCAAGCGCTTGTCCACGAGTCGGTGGTCAAGTGGACCTTTGCGCTGACTGCGTACCTCAGGGCCCGCCTGATGTTACGCGACACGTGCTGGTGCAGGGCGGGGACGGCACTCCGGGAAAAGTAGTGGCGGCTGGGGACGGAATAGCGAGGTGCGGCAGCCGCCATCAGGTCGCGGAAGGCCTGCGTCTCCACAAGCCTAAACGGCAACATCTCCAGGGCCAGCAGTTTGGAGATGTGGCAGTTTAAGGCTTGGGCTTGGGGGTGACTCGAGGCGTACTTCCGCCTGCGGTCGAACGCCTGCGAGATGGACAGTTGATGGGACGAGGAGTGTGAAGGTGCAGGCGAAGATGCGGGGGAAGGGGAGGCAGCAGGAGAAGGCCCCAAAGTAGTCGAGGCAGAGGCAGATGTGGAGGTGTCCTGGCTGGAGGTCTGGACCGCAGTGGCAGCACACAACAAAGGGGAAGAGGCAGTGGCAGGAAGACCTGGCGCAGGTTGTATTGCGTTTGCTCTCTCCCACTCAGCCCAGTGCTTGACTTCCAAGTGACGCCGCATGCCTGAGGTGGTCATATTGCTCTTCTCAGAGCCCCTACTCAGTTTTGAGTGGCAGAGTGTGCAAACCGCGCTCAGTTTGTCATCCGCACAAACATTAAAAAATCTCCACACCACAGAAGTACGAGGCCTCGATGGGGGAGCTTCGCGCGACTGCCTGCTGCCGGGAACAGCTTCGGCCCTGCTGGCTGTGGCCTCACTTCTCTGTCTGGACTGTCCTCTGCCTCTGGACATCCCTCTGCCTGTGGACATCTCTCTGCCTCTGGACATCCCTCTGCCTCTGGACATCCCTCTGCCTCTTGCTGCCTTTTTCGGTGCTGCGCAGACCACCACCTCTCCACTGCTTTCCCCGCTGGACATCACCCCTGGCCAAGTGGGGTCGGTCATTTCGTCATCCACCACCTCCTCTTCCACTTCCTCACTCTGCTCCTCCTCCTGCCCACTGGACATTCCAACAGCCTCCCTTGATGGCAACTGCGTCTCATCATCATCATCGCTCATGATAACAGATGCTGGTTCAGGGTCCACATCAGCAGGAGATGGCGAATACTCAAGTGGTTGGGCATCACTACAAACAAATTCCTCTGGTAGCTCCAGGGATTCTTCCGGCACATCTGAAAAAGGACCCGAAAAGAGCTCCTGGGAGGGGTCAAGGGTGGGATGACTCTGTTGGCAAGGTGTGGAGGAAGGAGGGTCAGAGTGAGACTGTGTGGATGACTGGCTGGTGGACAACTGTGTGGAAGCGCTATCGGCTATCCATTGCACCACCTGTTCACACTGCTCAGGCCTCAACAGCGGTGTAACCCGCCCCCTGCTTAACTGTCCCATAAAGGCAGGGATTCTGGATGAGCGGAATCCTGGCTGCCCCTCACCAGCACGCATTGTATCCCCACTGGCTTCAACAAGGTCCCCAACAGCATTTCCGCGCCCCCGTCCTCGTCCACGTCCACGTCCGATTCCGCTAGCCCTCCGCATTTTTTTTTTTTGTTACAAAATATTGCCGTACACAGCCATATACTACCAGGTCAGACGGTGTGTATTAACACCACGTATATAAAAGAGTTTTGCAGGCACGCAGAACGCACAGTACAGGTGCCAAATAAAAGGACTTTTTTAAAATATGTCTGATTACACAGCCGTGTACTAAAAGGTCAGACGGTGGGTATTAACAGCACGTATATAAAAGAGTTTTGCAGGCACGCAGAACGCACAGTACAGGTGCCAAATAAAAGGACTTTTTTTTAAATATGTCTGATTACACAGCCGTGTACTAACAGGTCAGACGGTGGGTATTAACAGCACGTATATAAAAGAGTTTTGCAGGCACGCAGAACGCACAATACAGGTGCCAAATAAAAGGCCTTTTTTTTAAATATGTCTGATTACACAGCCGTGTACTAACAGGTCAGACGGTGGGTATTAACAGCACGTATATAAAAGAGTTTTGCAGGCACGCAGAACGCACAATACAGGTGCCAAATAACAGGACTTTTTTTTAAATATGTCTGAGTACACAGCCGTGTACTAACAGGTCAGACGGTGGGTATTTACACCTGGTATACAAAAAGGGTATTGCAGGCACACAGAACCCAGAACACTAGAGCCAAAGAAACTGTATTTAAAAAAAAAAAATGTACACAGCCGTATACTGCCAGAAGATCAGATGGTGCATATACACACTAGGTATATAACAGGGTTTTGCAGCCAAAAAGAACGCAGAACAGTAGTGCCAAATATAGTTTGGTATGTAGCAGAGCACCTAATACACCACTAATGCCTCTCTCTGTCCCTGCTCCAGCAGCTATCCCTGAATACAGCAGCCGTTCTCTGCAGAGTGTATATAGTAGTAAAGCTATCACTGTACTGCACTATAGTAGCCCTGATAAGGGCTTTTAATCACGCTCCTGCCTGTCCAACAGCTAAAACCTATCTCTCCCTTCTCCAGCCTCTGTCCCTGACTAAGTTCACGCAGCATATGCGAACAAGCAGGAAGACCTGAGTTATTAATATTCGAGGTCACGTGGTTTTTCCAGCCAATCCATGTAGACGCCGTTTTCGCGCTGCCAGCGTGCTCCGTGGGCCTGTCATACCCCCCCTGCATGGTGATTGGTGGAAAAAGAGCGCCAGGGAAGGTGGGAGGGGAAACGAATTCTAAGTGCGCCATCGCCGTTATACTCAATCGAAATCGAGTATGCCGAATAGCGTAGTATTCGATCGAATACCGGCTCGATCGAACACTACTCGCTCATCTCTAGCCCTAACCCTTTTTTCAGAGAAAAAAAAGAAATAAGACCCTGTCTTATTTTCGGGGAAACACGGTAGTACGCGTCCCTAGGCTACTACTCTATATAGTATCTGATGCTGTTCTTTTTCTGTTTTGTCATAGCAATACCTTAGCATTTTTATTTTTGCAATTTACATACTATGATTTTATAGTGTTACAGTAAGTTTCTGCAGAAACCAGATGTAACAATGCGGTCAAGTGGACCTTCTGAACAGGCCCGTTTCTATAATCGAGCAAGGGGTGCGACTGTACGGGGCGCATGTCTCAAGGTAGAAGAGGGGGTGCCGCCCCGGAGTCTCCGCTCTCCCAGAGAGCAGAGACACCGAGGAAGCCGGCAAGGGACCAATCAGAGTGGTCCCTTGTCGGCAAGCACTCCGATTGGTTAGTCTCTACAGACTAATCAATCGGAGCGATTCAGTGCTAAAATGCCGGTTTTAGGCTGCAATCTCCACTCTGGAGATTGCAGCCTGAAACCAGGTAAGATGTCCTTTGTGGGCACTGCTCTGATGCCTGTAGCGGCAGGTCCTCACAGTTACAGCCCTGTACTATATGCCCACTACTGCCACCGCTTTTACCCAGTTCACAGGAAGCGCTACTGATATGCGCTCTCTGTGTCAAATCACTCACTCCCTCCACATCACCACGTGCTGCGCGCCACACTGCTATGTTGAGGAGCACAGCAGCAGTACTGACAGCTCTCCACTGCCTCTCACCCTGTTGCTGGTGCCTGCTCCATCCTGTGGTGATGCTGTAAGCAGGGTTGCCAACCTTTCTTTCAAATTTTTTCTGGACAACTGAACCAAAATTTATGGACAGCCCAAAATTTTTACGGACATAAACCACACCCCCTTTTTATAGGACACGCCCGGAATAGGATTGTTCAGTAGTTAAAAATAAAATATGGCATATGGAAACTAAAGCAACAATTTTCAGCTGTTACATCCCTACCATTCTAGTCCGACTGCTTTGTTTATATGGCTGCAGTGATGATTCTGGCATCATTGCTGCTGCCATGTAAACAAAGACTGACAGGCATGTAATGGACAAGTGTGCACATCTGTCACAATGTTGGTGATGTGCAGGTGTATGGCATGTGACCACTGCAGCCATTAGATCACTGATTGGTGATTGGCTGCAGCAGTAACATACCATATACCGGCAAGTCCTTGCTGCAGTTTAACAGACCAGAGCTGCATAAAATGGCTCTGAGGACATAGGACAATACCAAGCATACAAGATGATACAGCACCACATACCTCTTAAATCCAGTGACGTCTCCCTGATGTAGATCTTCTCTTTTCTCATCTTCTCTATTTGGCCCTTAACGCCATGACAAGTTCTTTTAGCCCCATCTTCTCTCTGCAGAGTTTGCCACAAAGACACCTTAGATTACCCACTTTTCTGTTAACCTGCTGCTACCTAAAATACTGTGCCCACTGTGCTCCCCAATGTTCCCAAATACTATACTGTAGATATAACAGTGCCATATGGGTAGGACCCCCATATAGTTACAGTGCTCCCACTGATACTAATAATTCTCTCCCAGCGTGCCCTCATTAGTAATAGTGCCCCAATAGTGATAATGCTCCCAGAATAAATTAAATAGCCCCCTTTAGTTCAGATAGTGCCCTCAGTAGATTAGATAGCCCCATGTAGTGCCCCTGTAGTTCAGATAGTCCCCATAGTGCCCCTAGACGTTAGATAGCCATAGTCCCCTTTAGTACAGATAGCCCCCATAGTGCCCCCAGACGTTAGATAGCCCCCTTTAGTAGAGATAGCCCCCATAGTGCCACCAGACGTTAGATAGCCCCCTTTAGTACAGATAGCCCCCATAGTGCCCCCAGACGTTAGATAGCCCCCTTTAGTTCAGATACTCCCTGTAGTGCCACAGTAGTTTAGATAGCCCCCCTGTAGTTCAGGTAGTCCCCATAGTGCCCCCAGATAGCCCCCTTTAGTTCAGATACTCCCTGTAGTGCCACAGTAGTTTAGATAGCACCCCTGTAGTCAAAGTAGTCCCCATCGTGCCCCCAGAAGTTAGATAGCCCCCATATAGTGCCCCTGTGACACAGCAGTGACATAAAAACAAAAATGACATACTTACCTGATTACACTGTAACACTGTCCCCACTCGTTGCTTGCCTCCTGCCCCTCGGCTCCTTCTGCGCAGCTGCTGCCCGGCCCTCAGGTAATAATCCTTGCGCGTTCTGGCGGCTGCCCGCCCTCTCTGAGCGGGCCAGCGCCGCCAGAACTTCACTGCACAGTCTGTAGTACGCACGCATGCGCAGTACAGACTTCGGAGTTTCGGCCCAAAAATTTACGGATGGTGTTTTTTTCTGCCGGACACTACGGATGGCAGAGAAAAACAACCATCTCTTGCGGACTGTCTGTAAATTTACGGACGGTTGGCAACCCTGCCTGTAAGCATCAGTTGAAATGTGAGTGGGCGGGCCGGCACAGGAGCTCCTGTGCAGCATGAGAGGAATCCTTTGTCTCTCCTCATGTTCTGTGTCGGGACCAAGAGGAGGGGGAGGGGAAGCTGCAGACAACAACACTGAAGTTCTGTCTGGGCTGCCATCCTATTCCATCTGCCAGAAGAAAAGGTAAGTGGAAATATCTGTGTAAATGTATGTATATATGTGTCTCTGCCTGTATATTTGCATGTATGTATGTTTATATGTTTGTGCATATATGTGTCTATACATGTGTCTGTATATGTGTCAGTACATGTGTCTGTATGTGTGTCTGTATATGTGTCTGTATGTGTGTCTGTATTTGTGTCAGTACATGTGTCTGTATGTGTCTCATAGATCCCAACCATCCCGGATCCAGCGGGACAGTCCCGGTTTTTCACCGCTGTCCCGCTGTCCCGCTGTCCCGCTGTCCCGGGCGGCTGCCTGCATGTCCCGGCTTACCATCAGCCGGGCCATGCAGGCAGTGTAATGACTTTTTCACTCACTGTGTGAGGAAGCCCCGGCCAGAAGTGAACTCTGCGCACACAGGCAGGGCAAGGCGTGCTTCCGTCTGGCACTTGTCCCCGCCACCTGGGATCTGGAAGGGGCGGGTCGTGTCGCTGCCCCCAGCATCACGCAGGCAGGAACCGGAAGTCGGGACTAGTGCGGGAACAGTATTGTTCGGGATCCCGTCCAGAGTAGACGCTAGTTCCAGAGATCCTCCTCCACGCATGGTAAGTGGCTGGCTCGGATACCAGGGGCGTAGTGAGAGGTGGGGTGGGGTGGGCCATATGTGCCCCATATGTGCCCCGGGCGCACGCAGACTTTTGCGGCACTCAGAAGAGCTGGTGCATGGCACTCGCGCAGATTAGCGCTGCAACAGGTCAAAGCAGTCGTAGAGTATAGAGAAAATCCCAGGAGTGTTGTCTCTTTCAAGGTTTTTATTTTCAATAGCAAAACATGCTTCAATGCTTACAAGCAAAAGAACGCGTTTCGGCCAATCCTGGACTTCCTAAACTTACATAACATATAACTAGTAAGTCAGGTATATATAGCAAGTTCCTGTGACGTAGAACCAGATACATACAACATCGGGACTGTCATCAGGGATTGGATTCACAATTACTCCAAGAAAAGCATAGAAAAGGTTTCAATGAAAAGATGTGCTCTGCAAATGAAAAATGAAAAAATAAAAATAAAAATACATTCCAATCAAATTTGACCAACATCAAAATCCCTATTAAGGGGATAATCTTTCTAGTGCACATCCTCCCTCCCTAAAAAAAAGCCATTTCTAAACCACAATTGAAAAGAGTTAGGCTACTTTCACACTAGTGTTTTAGAATTCCGGTATTGAGTTCCGTCATAGGGGCTCAATACCGGAATAAAACGCTTCAGTTTTGTCCCCATTCATTGTCAATGGGGACAAAACTGAACTGAAGACAACGCAATTCTCCTGAAAGCATTCCGTTCCGTCTTCAGACCGGAGAACAAACCGCAGCATGAATAAGAAAGAGAATTTCTACATCAGAGGAGATGGCACTGTATGTAGGAGGTATGTAGTGCTTTACTCTCTTGTATGTTTTGTAGCTCTGTCTTTAACCCCTTGGCGACAATGGACGTACCGGTACGTCATGGGCGCGAGGTACTTAGCGCAACAGGGCGTACCGGTACGTCATGCATGTTAACCCCCGCTGCTCAGTGCAGCGGGGTTAACATGCTTTGATGGCGGATGTTAGACACAGTCAGCCATCCATAGTGAAGGCCTCGGGGGGTGCCGTGCACCCCCCATAATGGCGATCGCTGTGAATGGCTGGTCTATTCAGACCAGCCATTCACAGCAGGCTCCGTGTACTCGGCGGGGATAGCGCTATTCTAGCGAATCCCCGCCGAGTGTCAGTATTTAGGGGGAGGTCAGGGTGTCCCCCCCGCCCCCTTGATTGGCTGTGGGCAGATGGGTGGGCAGATGGGCGGCGGGGGGAGACTTGCAATGTGCGGGCGGCTGCCGCGAGTGCCGCCCGCAATAATATTTCAGGATGGCCGAGCAGTATTCAAGCAGAGTATCAGCATACAGCTGATACTCTGCTTGAAACTGCTGACATCGGTGCTGGCACCGATGTCAGCAGTTTAACCCCTTCCATGCCGCGGTCCGTAGGGACCGCTGTATGGAAGGGGTTAACAGGGAGGGAGCGCTCCCTCCCTCTCCCATCGGCGCTGCGGTGCGCTGGCAGCGCCGATGGTGTGGGCAGATGAGAGGGAGGAAGCTCCCTCTCCCTTCCATCGGGACGCTGCTCTGCTGTGGCAGCGTCCCGATGGTTACCATGGCAACCAGACGCTTTCGTCTGGCTTGCCATGGAAGCCTGTTCAAGCTCCTGCTAAAGGCAGGAGCTTGAACAGGCTATAAGAAAATACACTGCAGTACACTATACAGTGTACTGCAGTGTATTGTAAAATACCAGACCACTGGTTCTTGAAGATCTTCCCTCACAAAAAGTGTAATAGCAGGCGATCAAAAAGGCGTAATTACCCCAAAATGGTATCAATTCAACCGTCATCTTGTCCCGCAAAAACTGTACCCTACCTGAGACAATCGCCCGAAAACTGAAAAAAATATGGCTCTCTGAAAATGGCAACACAAAAAAAAATATTTTATTCTGTTCAAAATGCATCTAATGTGTAAAACTTTCCAACAATAAAAAAGTTGGACATATTGGGTATCGCTGCGTCCGTAACAACCTGCTCTATAAAAATATTACATGAGATGGCCCCCCAGGCGAATGCTGTAAAAATTTTTTTTTAAAAACTATGCCAATATAGCCATTTTTTCCCCTCTTCCCTCACAAAAGTGTAATAGCAGGCGATCAAAAAGGCGTAATTACCCCAAAATGGTATCAATTCAACCGTCATCTTGTCCCGCAAAAACTGTACCCTACCTGAGACAATCGCCCGAAAACTGAAAAAAATATGGCTCTCTGAAAATGGCAACACAAAAAAAAATATTTTATTCTGTTCAAAATGCATCTAATGTGTAAAACTTTCCAACAATAAAAAAGTTGGACATATTGGGTATCGCTGCGTCCGTAACAACCTGCTCTATAAAAATATTACATGAGATGGCCCCCCAGGCGAATGCTGTAAAAATTTTTTTTAAAAACTATGCCAAAATAGCCATTTTTTCCCCTCTTCCCTCACAAAAGTGTAATAGCAGGCGATCAAAAAGGCGTAATTACCCCAAAATGGTATCAATTCAACCGTCATCTTGTCCCGCAAAAACTGTACCCTACCTGAGACAATCGCCCGAAAACTGAAAAAAATATGGCTCTCTGAAAATGGCAACACAAAAAAAAATATTTTATTCTGTTCAAAATGCATCTAATGTGTAAAACTTTCCAACAATAAAAAAGTTGGACATATTGGGTATCGCTGCGTCCGTAACAACCTGCTCTATAAAAATATTACATGAGATGGCCCCCCAGGCGAATGCTGTAAAAAATTTTTTTTAAAAACTATGCCAAAATAGCCATTTTTTTCCCTCTTCCCTCACAAAAAGTGTAATAGCAGGCGATCAAAAAGGTGTATTTACCCCAAAATGGTACCAATAAAAACCTCACCTCATCCTGCAAAAAATGAGCCCCCACATAAGACAATAGCTCAAAAAAATAAAAATCAATGGCTCCCGCAAACCACTCCATCAAAATCTGTGTTGTAAAATCCATATGGCGCTCCTTCTGTTCTGAGTCCTGCCATGTACCCCCACAGCAGTTTACCACAACATATGGGGTGTTGCCGTATTCAGGAGAAAATGGGTAACAAATTATGGGGGGGCTTTTCTCCTGTTACCCCTTATGCAAATAAAAAAATTGGGGCTAAAGCAATATTTTATTGGAAGAAAAAAAATTTTCATTTTCACAGCCAAGTGTTTCCAAATTCCGTAAAATGCTTAGGGGGTCAAAGTGGTCAGTACCCCCCTTAATATATTCTTTGAAGGGTGTAGTTTCAAAAATGGGGTCACTTTATGAGGGTTTCCACTGTAGGGGTACGTCAGGGTCTCTCAATTACAAAATGGTGCCTAAAAACTATTCTAGCAAATTTTGCCTCCAAAATCCGTATGGCGCTCCTTTCCTTCTGACCACTGCCACAAACCCATAGAGACGTTTACCACCACATATGGGGTATTTCTGTAAACTGCAGAATCAGAGCAATGTAAATTGAGGTTTAGTTTGCTGTTAACCCTTGCTATGTTGCAAGAAAAAAAAGATTAACATGAATAATCTACGAAAAAAGTGAAATTTTGAAATTTCACCTCCATTTTCCATTAATTCTTGTGGAACACCTCAAGGGTTAACAAAGTTTGTAACAGCAGTTTTTTATAATTTGAGGGGTGTAGTTTCTAAAATGGGGTCATTTATGGTGGGTTTCATTATGTAAGCCCCTCAAAATCACTTTATATCTGCATTGGTGCTAAAAAAAATGGTTTTGGAAAATTTGGTGAAAATTTGAAAAATGGCTTTTAAACTTCTAAGCCTCCTAACGTCCTAAAAAAGTAAAATGACATTTACAAAATGATGCCAACATAAAGTAGACATATGGGGAATGTAAAATAATAACTATTTTTGGAGGTATTACGGTGTATTTTGAAAGTAGAGAAATTGAAATTTGGAAATTTGGAAATTTTTCAGAATTTTTGGTAAATTTGGGATTTTTTCATAAATAAGGGTGAAATATATTGAGTCAAATTTATGACTGTCATGAAGCACAATGTGTCACGAGAAAACAATCTCAGAATGGCCTGGATAAGTAAAAGCGTTCCAAAGTTATTACCACATAAAGTGACACATGTCAGAATTCAAAAATTTGGCCCAGACATTAAGGCCAAAATGGGCTCTGTCCTCAAGGGGTTAACAGTAGGGCTAAGGAGAGGAGTTAGAGTGAGAAGTGGCCCCATGGTAGGATGGGGGGGGGGCGCTTTTTTAATGTTCGCCCTGTTGGTAAAATTCCCTAGAAACTGCCCTGCTTCTGAAAAAGGTTTTGTGACAGGACTGAAATGTTGCATGGACATGGGTGAATAACGTTCTATTTTTTCACATATATCATGTTGTGTGCAACGGATTTCAAAAGATATTGTTGGATCATGGATCAAGGTTCTATGCGCTGGTACCCTGTTTTTGGTTTATTTAGAGTAGTGCTGACTATATATACCATTTTATGTGTATGTGTATATATATATATATGTATATATATATATATATATATATATATATATATATATATATATATTTATATTGTACTTGATTTTTATGATTGTTAGATGGGTTTTCTTTTCTCAATGTCTGTTAAAAATAGACCTTCAAAAATTGTCCTATTTTTTGTAAGCTGATATTAACTTGCTTTTGAAAAAAATTTAATGTGAATAGCCCATAGACAGCAACGGTTCTGAAAATGGCCTTGTGATGGCCCTTAAAAAAAAAAAAAAAAAGCCATCACAAAGCTGTTTTTCACTGCCATGTGAAATCACCATAAGGAATCCGTTTTATAACAAAGCACACAGCATTCTTTTCTGTAGTCAGAACTTATTTATTGCTCCAAAACCATACAAAATGAAGATGAAACCCCTCACATTTAGAAGAGCAAATCGATGGGTAAAACTTCATTAAAGTTTCATAATATGTATGATTATATAACAGCATTTGCATAAAATCCTCATATACATTGGTAATTATTAGAATAGTAGAAATTACATTTTAATATATTTTCGTAAAAGGACCAGAGCTTCTTGAATAATTCAGGATAATTACCCTGCGTAACCTGTGCAATGAGCTTGGGACAGAACTGTACTTATCAAAGCTAACTTCCCTTTTCTTGAAATTATATAGCTATGAATCTATATATCATCGGTACACTGGTAGGCACCTTGCAGCTCATCTGTTCACCAGGAACCTCAATGCTCAGCATGCAGTGCCAATAATAATATACAGAGACAAGAGAACCATTGATAATGAATGGAGATGAGTGAAGTTTAGAAAAATTCGATTCAGCAACATCGCCAAAGTTAGCCAAGAAATGTTATTCTTTATGAATTAATTTGTCACAAATCGCTATAAATCAGTTATACCCAGGCCACTTTGCCTTAGGGTATGGCAATAAGCAGTGGCTGTGCTGCAGACGGGTTGCGACCATGCTGCGGTGAAGAACTGTATGGTCAATTAGCTGGCAGCTACCTTTCATTTAATAATGAAGACTGCTATGTATAGTCCTTCTTCATTGTTAATGGCGGCACCTTTAAACAGGAGCTGTTGCAGGTATGGGATTTGGCTGGTTAGATGGGGTGACAATATTCATATTATTGCTGTTCTGTCCTTCAATCTCTTGCAGGTAATTTGACTGTAAACACAGAATATTAAATAGCTCTGTCATACCCACTTACTCCAACCCCAGCGCTCTCCTGCTCTACAGGTGGGAACCCTTCTTCTGCCATCTGCTTTTCCTCCTTTTACACATAATCTAATATTGATGGGAATATATCATCAGGAGCATCCCGCTCCTCCTCTCTCTGCATCTTGCTGACTTTTGTACGACATAGAGACTTTGAAGGATATTTGGAAGAAGTAAAGCCAGCAAAAGATGAGGATGGTCATCATTAAGACCGCCCCCCCAAGCAGTGCATACTGGTTGGTATTGAATGGCATGCTGGCAGTGGAGTAATAAAGGCTTCCAACTTATTGGTATTGAATTACATATCTAAATTTACGGCTGATGTAGGAATAAGTAAATGTAGAAATAAATAAATAAAACTGACGCATGAATAAGTCTCCCTGCACTCTTCCTGCAGCCTCCCTGCAATCTCCCTCTCCAATATTCTTCTTTTAATTGTTTTCAGCAACACTGTCCCTAGCACATGAGCACTTGCCATGTCTCTCCCTATGCTCACAGGACAATTGGCGTAAACCGCACAGAAAGAGGATTTTATAGCTCTGTGACATCACAGGAGATGGCTATCTTCAGATTGGCTGACTGCATGGCATCATGGGTGATCTCACGTTCTCGGGCTTATTACTTTCACTTTGCAACATTTGCAGCTGCCATTTTAGGAAAAGCTGATTTGTTACCACGAAGTGTGAGAAAATTTGGATTAGTTGCGAATCAAAGTTTTCCTAAACTTCAGACCGTATTCCGTTTCGAATGCTTTGCTTCGCTCAACACTATCTGCTGGCGGATAGGTTTAAGACAATTAACTTTAATATGTTTCCCAGAAACCCATAAGAGTACACATACTCAGCATTCTAGGGGCTCTTCATAAGTGCATATATATTATTGAGAAACACACATTTTTATACTAGGCTCTCGGTCCTGCTCTCAAGATGAATCGATTCATGTCCAAACCAAATTTTTGAAAAAATTTGGAGAACATCAAACGAAACAAATCTTGCCTGGTTTGCTCATCTTTAGATTTTTAGGTACAATACTTTGGCATATAGCATTTCTGTTAGCATTCAATTTATATTAGTTTATTCTACAGGGAAATGCATAATGTATGTCATAGTTGGTTTTTGTTGTAAATTTACTGAATAGATTATAATCGTGAGGGATATAAACCATAAGGTTATACAAATTCAGGAAGTAGCAGGTGTTGCTAAGATCTCCAAATTATCAAATTTTTAAGCACCTAGATCCAATCTGTGGCATGTGAGAAGGGCATAAAATCCAGATTGAAAGCAAAGCTTTTTTTAGCCACATGAAACCTCAAAAATCACATCATCATGTGGGATGCCTCCTGATGTCAATGTAACAGTTGTCTCAAACTGAGAGGGACAGAACTGAGGGAACTTGGTTTATCACTGTGGTAGATCACTAAGTGCTTAGGCCAAAATGTTAGCACTGTTGAGTGTTGCATGCCCCAGTAGTTGGGAGAACAACAACAAGCTGAAATGACAGCAAGAGGTATACAGAGGCAAACTTCTGCATGGATGGGTCGTCTGATTAGAAGAATGATACATAGTAACCCCTTCTGTAGGGTCAGAGAAATTGGATGTCACATTCAGAGCCTAGGGCAGCAAACAGTGGCTACACAAAGCATCAGAAGGCATTTAAAGACATTGGGCTACGAGCTTGACGTCTAGCTAAAGTTGTTCCATTGACCTCAAGCTACCACTCTCAAAGGTGTAGCGTAAGATGGTAATGGAAGTTGGAGTGGAGGTCCTTCCTCTTGAGCTATGAATCCTGCTTTTGTTTCAGACTCAGTGATAGCTAGAGATTGGTCTGAAGACCACGTGGGCAATGCCATGAAGAGGCCTTCACAAGAGAACGTCACACCAGTCCATGATTATGGTATGGAGAAGGATAATGTACAGTAGCTGGACCCCTCTAGTCTTTATCTTAGGTACACTAACAGCGAGGCATTACATTGATTTGGTCGTGGAACCAATGGTATGGCCAAAATGTCCCAGGAGACACTTTTTAACTGGACAAAGCAGACTACATGTTGCTCATGCTATTGTGAGCAGCCTGTGTGGCATAAATTTGTTACCATAGCCTGCAGTATCTCCAGACTTGTTTCCCATCGAGCACATCTGGGACATCATTGGTCGGCAACTGTAAAGGAAGCTGCCAGCAGCGGCTCTTGATTATTTGCGTGCCCAAGTGCATTCAGTGTGGGATAACATTCCTCAGACAACCATTAACACTCTCATTGATAGCATGCAAAGGTGTGTAAATGCATGTATTTCTATATGTGATGCTCTCACACAATACTGAATATATCAAGATTTTTTGAATATGTGGTTTCCATTTTTTAACATTTGCATCATTAACATGTTGATAAATCCTGTAATTTTCATGATTCCACTTTTCCTTCTTGAAGTTGTAATTTCAATGTGGAGCAGTGTAAATTGCAATACCCCCTTTCCTTACCGATCAGGAGGTCAAGCAATTGTCTGTAATTCAATAAACACTAAAATATGGATCTACAGATGATATGAAATATGGGTGGTTTGTCTGCATCAGGCTAAGTGTTTAAATGTGTTGTGTACCTATGTAGAAATTTATTTTAGCATTGCTTTACATCTATTATGTGATTTTTTTTTAAATAATTTGTTATTATTGAAAATAACAATACATAACAAGCTGCTCAACACTGTTCATCATCAGTTCCATCAAACAGTCTCTATGGAGACCTCTCTTTCTCCTCTCCTGAATGCTCATTTAAGCTGAATTTTGTTGAAATCAAGATGCAATACAATAACAAAAAATAGTGTTTAACACGTTGCCGACCTAGGACGAGAATGCTCGTCCTAATATGGCGTTACTTAACGCCCTAGGACGAGCATTCTCGTCCTAGGGTTAACGTGCCGCTGGCTGCCCGCTGCCGCAATCTACAGCAGGGGCCCGGCTGATACTAACAGCCGGGCCTCTGCTGTATCCGCCAGCACCGGTGATTACACCGATGCCGGCGGATTAACCCCTTGTATGCCGCGGTCATGCTGACCGCGGCATACAAGGTAATTGCGGCAGTTTTTAAAGCCATCGGGTCCCCGTGAGGCGTGGGGGGGGGCCCGATGGCTGAGATGGAAGCCCCGATGCCTTGCCCAGAGGCATCGGGACTCCCATCTACGGAAGCCCAGGAGACCCAGCCACAGCGCTGGGTCTCCTAGGCAACGGTCAGCGTCTCACAGCTGACAGTTGAATGCAGCACAATACAGATGTATTGTGCTGCATTCAATCAGGGATCAGACCCTGAAATGTTAAAGTCCCTTACTGGGACATAAGTGGAATGTAAAAAAAAAAGTTAAGTAAAAGTGTTTTAACAAAAAAATAAAAAAATAATAATAAAGTTTCAAAAAAAAAAAAAAAGCCCATTCCCCATAAAGAAACACATAAAAATAGAAAAAAAAAAATATACATATTAGGTATCGCCACGTCCGTAAAAACCTGCTTTATTAAAATATCACATGATCCAGCCCGCCCGGTCAACACCGTAAAAAATAAAAAATAAAAACTGTCTAAAAAAAGTAATTTTTGGTCACATTTCATCACAAAAAATGTAATACCATGCGATCAAAAAAGTGTATGCCCCCAAAAATAGTACCAATCTAACCGTCATCTCATCCCGCAAAAAATGAGCCCCTACCCGAGACAATCGCCCAAAAAATAAAAAAAACTACAGCTCTCTGACTATGGTGACCCTAAAACATGATTTTTCTTTGTTTCAAAAATGGTATTATTGTATAAAACTTAAAAAATAAAAATAAGTATACATGTTAGGTATCGCCACGTCCGTAAAAACCTGCTCTACAAAAATATAGCATGATCTCTCCCCTCAAGTGAACACTGTAAAAAATAAAAAATAAAAACTGTCTAAAAAAAGCCATTTTGTGTCACATTTCATCACAAAAATTGTAATACCAAGCGATCAAAAAAGGGTATGCCCCCAAAAATAGTGCCAATCTAATCGTCATCTCATCCCGCAAAAAATGAGCCCCTACCTGAGACAATCGCCCAAAAAATAAAAAAACTACAGCTCTCTGACTATGGAGACACTGAAACATGATTTTTTTTTGTTTCAAAAAGGATATTATTGTGTAAAACTTAAATAAATAAAAATAAGTATACATGTTAGGTATCGCCATGTCCGTAAAAAACTGCTCTACAAAAATATAGCACGATCTCTCCCCTCAGGTGAACACTGTAAAAAATAAAAAATAAAAACTGTCTAAAAAAAGCCATTTTTTGTCACATTTCATCATAAAAAATGTAATACCAAGCGATCAAAAAAGCGTATGCCCCCAAAAATAGTACCAATCTAATCGTCATCTCATCCCACAAAAAATTAGCCCCTACCTGAGACAATCGCCCAAAAAATAAAAAAAACTACAGCTCTATGACTATGGAGACACTAAAATGTGATTTTTTTTTGTGCTTCAAAAATATTGTGTAAAACTTAAATAAATAAAAAAAAGTATACATATTAGATATTGCCGCGTCCGTAACGACCTGCTCTATAAAAATATCACACGATCTAACCTGTCAGATGAATGTTGTAAATAACAAAAAATAAAAACAATGCCAAAACTGCTAGTTTTTGTTACCTTGCCTCACAAAAAGTGTAATATAGAGCTACCAAAAATCATATGTACCCTAAAATAGCACTAACAAAACTGCCAACTTATCTCATAGTTTCAAAAATGAGGTCAGTTTTTTGTAGTTTCCTACTCTAGGGGTACATCAAATGTGACATGGCAACTTAAACTTTTTCCAGTGAAATCTGCCCTGGCGTTCCTTTCCTTCTGCACCCTGCCGTGTGCCTGTACAGCAGTTTACGATGACAAATGGGGCATTTCTGTAAATTACAGAATCAGGGTAATAATTACTGAGTTTTGTTTGGCAGTTAACCCTTGCTTTATTCTCAGAATAAAATGATTCATATGGAAAATCTGTCAAAAAAGTGAAATTCGGAAATTTTGGCTACATTTTCCTTTAATTCTTGTGGAACACCTAAAGGGTTAAAAATGTTTGTAAAATCAGTTTTGAATACCTTGAGGGGTGTAGTTTCTAAAATGGGGTCATTTTTGGGTGGTTTCTATGATGGAAGCCTCACAAAGTGACTTCAAACCTGAACTGGTCCTTAAAAAGTGGGTTTTGGAAATTTTGTGAAAATTTTCAAGATTTGCTTCTAAATTTCTAAGCCTTCTAACGTCCCAAAAAAATAAAATGTAATTTTCAAAGTGATCCAAACCTGAAGTAGACACATGGGGAATGTAAAGTCATAACTATTTTTGGAGGCATTACTATGTATTTTAAAAGTAGAGAAATTGACATTTGGAAATTTGGAAATTTTTCTAAATTTTTGGTAAATTTGGTATTTTTTTATAAATAAGAATGAAACATTTTGACTCAAATTTACCACTGTCATGAAGTACAATATGTGACTAGAAAACAATCTCAGAATGGCCTGGATAAGTAAAAGCATTCTAAAGTTATCACCACATAAAGTGACACATGTCAGATTTGCTAAAAATGGCCTGGTCCTTAAGGTGAAAAATGGCTGGGTCCTTAAGGGGTTAAACTTTGTGCTGTTTTTTTCTTGAATTTTCACATACGTTTTACAGTATATCCCCCACAGTAAATATATGGTAATAACTTGTTACTGATATGTCATTTGAATGTAGGCTCCATTGACTTCAAACTTGCATCCATGAAACTACATCCAAGCATGCTTTACCCTCCTAATTACAGTATTCCTTTTTAGTTTCATAATCTGTGTGTCTGATCCATTTGTTTGGATGGGTGAAGTTATAGATGGAAGCTGAGACTACCTGGCAGATTGTGCTATTGCAGTAGAGAATTAGAGAAGTGGTTGAATGGATGCATTAGAAAAAAACAGTGATTCTGTTAACATCCCCAACTTCTGAGAGTGGCCCATGAATTATGTAGGTGCTGTAGAAAATGTACCCTAGACAAAGCAGGGAAACAGCAGGCTCTGATAGGTAACATCTAGATCTCCTACCCATTGAATCTGATGGGTAATTGAAGTGTTATGCCACAACACAAGATAAGAAAAAGTACATTATGTCTCATGACTCCCAGGAAGATGGAACTTTTAGGCACGTAAACAACATTTCTGCAGTTGCTGAAAACTCTGGAGGAACAGAAAAAACAGAGCTGGACAGGCCGAGCTATGGTGGATGTGAAAAAACACAGTTAATTCTGCCAGAAAGTAAATACCCTTCTTTCTGATGTTTGATAGAATGGACGGTGTTCAAACCTGAGTCTTAAAAGAGGACACCATAGACCTGGATGATGAGTAATTAGGGAAGAGATGTATGACCAGGGTACCCACCAGCTAGGCCCCATGTGTTTACATTTAATGGAACATTTGAGGAGCTGCCACAATAGGTAAGGAACCAAGTGATTTTGCACAATAAAGCTGCTGGCAGGGCTGGAAAACTACAGTAGAAATGTGGGACCACCTCTTACAAGGTGGTGCAACAGCCTCACATCCATATACCAGACTATAAGATGAAGTCAAAGGAAATATGGACTGTGCACAGAAAGATGTAAAATCGCTGCATGTTTGTGATTCATAGACCAGGACCCACCTTCCCTAATACTTCAGCAGCAAACTTAACACTGGAAAATGAAGTATTGTAGGTACCAACCTATAAGGAGAGAGTAATCTTCTGTGCCATCTGGAAGAGTGGAGGACAATGATTCTTAGGTACAACATTCTTGTGAACTTTGATTTATTTCACTTAGAATTTGCTAGTAGTTTCATCTGTGCATCCGAGAGACTATTCTAATACTTATGCAGATGGGAGAAGTTGTGTTGCTATTTGTTGTTGCTGTTATTGCCTGTTACATTACCACAGTAAAGAAAGAGTTAACCACAACTTGTCTGAGCCTCCTCATCTAAACCTTACAAGTTATAAGGCAACCTTTGGAGACAGAAAAGAAACTCATCTAATAACTTACTCAAATATTTGTATTCTTGTACTGCCTAATGTATTGTCAGTGGAATTACTATAATATCTTTTCGGGAGAAAGAAGAAACTAATTTGCATTTTTGGAAGAACATTTATATTTTTAATTAATCCTCCACTGTTCAATAGAGATTTGTGGGTAATTGGTTCCTCACTTTTTCTTTGTTTTGTAGACATATTATTTATGTGAACCGCAAGGAAGTTAATTCTGTAGCTTGTTTTGTGCAGCATACATTTTACTGGAACGGTAATTTGACAATATCCAAGCCATTCTATATGTTCTTCATCATCTTAATTACTATTAAGAGGTAATTATTGCTTACAAGCATGTGTTTTTTCAGCACTTTAATGGAGTTGCAATTAGAATAAAGGTCTATTTCTGGGATTGGGAATTGGCCCTAGCCAAGTCCAAGGCGTTAAACTGCAAATCATTATAAATCTACAAAAACCACCTTATGGTAGGTGTGGGGTAATTATCAACTCTGCATATAGAAAATGCCCTGGGGGCAATATACCCCTGCAAACATCCATGCTGTACCCGTTGACCATGTTTGGCACATAAAGGCATCTAGTTATTTCATCCCAGTGAGTGCCACTGTTCACTTCTTTCTCTGTACCTTGTGCTATATTTAAACAAAACAATAGCTGATCTTAGGGACACCAGCTACAGAAAACACCATGGAGCCTCATTTAGAGTCTCAACACAACAATCCAAGGTGCAAAGCTCCCTGGGAATATTATGCAAAATAACCATGGGTCTTCAACACAGTGAAAGCTAGATATCCCTCAAATGAAGGAAAACCAAGCAAAGGGGTGTGCTACATTTGACTGGATTGTGCTGACTCTACTTTTATAGTGGACCATTGACTATTGTGTGAGCTTTGTAAGCAGTGTCAACTTACTCTTTGCATATAGGGTGCCAGCTGAGATGGTAAGAAAAGTCTGTATGTCACCCAAAGAAATTAATGGAAAGAGCTTCCATTCTTCACCTGGATGTAGCACCCTTTAGCTGCTACACCGAGATATGGGGGTTAGGGGGCCCCCATTCTGTTGAAAAGTTGGGACTCACATGTCTATAAGGGTATGGTCACACAACGTATTTTGCCTGAGCAAACTCCGCCATGTATTCCTTGGCAGAAACCACCATGGTTCCTGCTGTGGTTATTCACTTTGAATGCTGTGTATCTGATTGCACTTTAGCCCCACTGAATGGAATGACAAATGGACACCCTCCACAGCTTCCAGTGGCATCTGTCCAGATACTGTACCAAGAAAATACATGCCCATTTCTTGGCACAGTCATAGCTTTAAAGCCATTGAGAGCAATGGGAGGCACACAGCCTTTGATAGAATTTTGATGTGGAATCCACCCCAAAATTGTGTTAGCAAATAGCACTGTGTGAACATAGTCTGCTTTGAATAACCTTTTATGTTTATAGATTTTTATTTCTTATTACAACCTTTAAACTCTAGGGTATGAAATATATATCTTAGGGCTCATGCACACGCCATATGTATTTTGCGGTCCACAAAAAAAGAAAAATACGAATGACGTCCGTGTGCATTCCATATTTTGCGTTATGGAACTGCTGAACCCTAATAGAACAGTCCTATCCTTGTCCGTAAAGCAGACAATAATAGGACATTCTATTTTTTTGCGGAACGGAAATACGGACATACAGAAACGGAATGCACATGGAGTACCTTCCGTTTTTTTTGCGGACCCATTGCAATACAAAGAAAATGGAATGGACACGGAAACAAAATAAATTTGTGTGAATGAGCCCTTAAAGGAATTTTCTGGGAAAATATATTGTTGTGTGCTAGGGATCTAAAGTCCAGCACCCCCTACTAATTAGATGAGTAAAGGGGCTGAGGGAATGGAGCTGAGCTGTACTAAGCTGGAAAATCATTGAAGGGGCTGTAACACGTAAACTTGCTTGTCTAGCTCATAAATAAAATAAATAAATTCACCTACAGCAATCTGCAGTAAATCTACCTCATTCTTGGATTATAGTAGTTTTCCCATCATGGGTTGCAGTCTTCTTGTTTGTGATATACGTAGCCTTTGGGTTTTTTTTTTTAAGGTGCACTGTTTTACTACTTCCATATAGACAAAAGCACAAAAGATGAAGATGAAAGATGTTTGATCCTTATGAGAAAAATGTTTATGTTCAAACATGGCAGATATTTTTGCGACTGTCAAACACATCTAAGTTGGTTGGTAAAAGTCCATACAGGTTGCAAAAACAACCACACTGAGATGAATGCAATGTATTTGCTGAAGCAGAATTTCCAGCACATCTGTTATATGTGAGTGTACCGGAAAACATGCAAAAAATGTTCAAGAAAATGGACAAGTCATCAACACACTGTATTAGTTTTTATAACTCTTGGTTATAAAAAAATAATACAGAGCTAAAATGTGTCATGTTTTTTTCCCTTTTTATAACTTACACTTAAACTTCCACTAGACACATTGACTTAAGGTCGCCATACACATTAGTCAAAAGTTGATCAAAAAGGACAATTTCAAACAAAACGAACATTCGTCGGTTGAGATTTAACAACAGATTATCATTTTAGCCAACTGATAACAGATGATTATTATTTTGAAAAGAAGTTGGCCAGATGATAGTTGGACAAAAAGATCTTTCGTTCAAAGAATGATTGTTCATTAAGAATGTTCCCAGAGAGATTTTCCGTCCATTGTCTGATTTCATTTTCCATGTATAGTCAGTTTGAACAACTGTATTGGCCAATATAGACTAAAGTGTGTATGGCTGTGTCTGCAAAACGAGCATTCATCAGACATTTGTTTGTTCAACGACTGTTCTTATATCTGAAGTGTATGGGCAGCTTAGTACTGCCATACCACTACAGTCTTACATGACTGTTACTTGCCCTGTAAGTGTGGACCATTATACACATGACATTCAGAAATGAAATGGCACCAGCAAACTCTTCCTCAAATCTCTCAAATTTAAAGGCTATGAACACCTTTTTTTTTTGGAGGGAAGGGGGGGGTTTGAGAATTTTTTTTATGATCGCATTTTACTCATTTTGCGCTAAAGACATTTGTTTCAATTGGTCTGTTTTAAAAATGTTCAACAGTTATTGTTCTATAATAACTATCTATCTTGCTTTCAGTTTAATACAGAACCTGTCAACTTGCTGCTCAGGTGACTGGATGTGAAGCCCTTATCTCTGAACCCCTGACAGCTCTTAAACACTCATTATAGCTAAATTTGTAATACACTGATAAGAAGATGACTTAAAGGGGTTATCCAAGACTATTAAATGCCCCCATATGCCCGGGCTCCTCACACTGAATATATTTACCTGGCTCCCTGCGCCGCTCCTGGTCCCCATACTGCCGCTGCTGCTTCTCCTCATGCAAGAATGAAAAAATACGGTGTTGGGGGAGCAGCCAATGATAGGCGAGGATGGGATTGAGCCTCCCTAGCATCACGGGTGACGCAGCAGTGGCGATGTGGGGACCAGGAGTGGCGCAGGGAGCCAGGTAAGTATATTCAGTGTGAGGGGCCCGGCATATGGGGGGCATTTAATAGTCTTGAATAACTCCTTTAAATTAGTGTTTAGGAGCTGTCAGCAGTTCAAAGGAAAGGGTTTCACATTCACCGGTCGAAGCAGCAATCTGATGTGTTTAGTGTGAAACTAAAAACAAGAAACTCTGCAAATAGATTGAAACCTAACCCTGTAGAAAACAAAACTTTTGAACATCTTTAATAAAGGCCAAATGAAAAAAAAATATTTTTAATCCAAAATGAGTAAAATTAAATAATAAAAAATATTGCCCCTGAAGTTGTTCATAGTCTTTAAAAAAGAATACATAACTAAACAAGTGGCTTCCAAGAGAAACACCACTAAAAATGAATCCTAAAGGGTACAAAAGTAATTTAAAAAGTCCATTTATTCAGTTTATCTTGGTTAAATTTTTCTGAGATTATGAAAAATATGTTCAATAGACAATTTGACATTTTGGTTAAAAACAGCATTTTTAAAAGTTGTTTGATTTTGCTTAGATCTGCAAAATATTTAAGCTTATTTTTTTAATTAATGTGTAGCATTTCTTAAGTGATATTCAAAAGTAAAGATCCTCCCAGTTGTACTGTTAACCCTTCATGACAAGAGGCTCAAGATTAATGTTTCTCATTTGCTTGACACAGCTGGATAATGGGAAGATCATGGTTTCCCTCTAGTTAAACATGATTTAGAAATATCAACACCGTGATGAATGGTCATTTTGTAAAATTGCACATGCAAATACAGAGAACCGTCAATATACTGACTTTATAAAAAAAAATAGCACTGCTGAGCTCCACAGAAGTGAAGAGATACAATTGCACAATGTTGATTACAATAACGACTTACACAGGTCCCAAATATGCTTGCAAGAGTTAAAAATGTGCAACAATACAGAAGCACCAGGCCCAGGTTTAGGGTTAAGGCAAATGTACACATATTTCAATTTTTACAAAATACCTCCAGCTTTTTCAAGGAACATAGAAAAGAATGAAGCAAGACAAAGACCAAAGACAATGGAACCAGTAGCACGAATGTATGGGTGATGCAGAAGCAGAGCTGAGGGTGCAAGAAAAGTCTAAGATACTAGGTCGTAAGCAAGTTGTATGTAGTAGATAGAACTTACATACTGTAATTTTATAATAGACAAAAATGATTAATATTTAAATAGTTAACTTATAGTAAAATCTAACTAATTTGGAAAGGTGAAAAAAATGACTCTTGTCAATGGAGACAGACCATTTGACTGCTACATGACCCTGGGATAAGCGCAACCCAGGGCTGAACCCCTTCTTCTCTTCCCAGTGCAAAGTTTAGTGCAAATAGATTATTAATCTTCCATTGCAGTTAATGGTATTAAGCTTCCATTGCAGTTAATGGTAACTGTATAAATTCCTATACACTGAACTCCCTCCAGTGATGGCTGCATGTGGACAGCTTTTTACTGTTTTTCTGAGGGGAAGCAGTGATTTAGAACTGTATAGAGGAGATTTAGTAATGTATTTATGCCAGTTATCTGGTGTAAATACATTGAGAAATATGGTGTTCAAATTAAGCACCACCATTTTTTAGTTGGTGAGGCCAAGGGTGACTTTTTATTATTCCAATTTTTCTTATTAAAATTTCTTCTTCTTAATGATAAAAAAAAGTTTAATCAGGAAAAATGTGGGGCATTGCGATTTGTGTTCTGAGTTATTGATGCATGCACCATGGGAAACTAGATGAAGCAAGAGGGCCCATACTAAACTTTGCTATGGGGTCATATAAGATCTCTGTATGCCCTCTGTATGTGGGAGTGAAGAAACATTTGCAGTCATGGGTAAAAGGTGATCTCATAATGGTATTCTATGCCATCATACCATTCCACATAAAGTCTATGTTGTCATCCAGGACACAAATGTACCTTATTTCCACATATGCAACATCACTGTATTGTCTAATGTATATGATCTGGCTTTTCTTGCATGTGGATTATTTGCATTGTCTTTTCTGTACCTTTCTTTCTTTTATTGTGGTTCCATGATCACTTATATTTTATGTTTCCTTCCTACAGAGAATGATCCAAGGCAGTGGAGATTCCATTATTTTATACATGCCACCTTAGTCTATACCATGCAAAGACAAAGGATGGGCAAGTCCTGGGGGTGTGTACTTTATATATTACTATACTATATATATTCTTATCCATTTAGGTATTAGCCTGCAACCTGACCTGAGGTTGTTTTTAGATGTTTTCACCTTTGTCTGTTTAACTGATGTTTAATTGTTGCCAAATAAAGATGACATTTTTCTGTTGGCAGTGTAGCTGGTAATGCATGCCTTCTTTTGTGTGGCGTTACGTCATTAAAAAAACAGGGGTGTTTTGACTACAAGCGGCCTTTTTCAAGCAAAGACAAGAAAATGGTCTTGTCTTGCAAAAGTGCTGCTTACGGAAGTAATGTCACAAGTAGCCATTGGGATGCTCTACATCAGTGTTTCCTAAGAATTTTCTAGGGATCCCCATGTGCATCTTGAGCCCCCTGACATCTGCAAATACTGCTGCGGAAAAGTAAAACCACAGCCGTTATAACATTACTAGAATTTGGTGCTAGGGTCAACACCACTTCATAAGCAATTAACACTAGGGTAAAGCCATAGTAAATGATCATTTAATAAGCTCTTTCAAATATTAAAGGGGTTTTCCGTGATTTTGATACTGATGGCCTATCCTTAGGATAGGTCATCTTTACCTGCTCGGTGAGGGTCTGACACCCAGGACACATGTCGATCAGCTGTTTGAGAAGGCACCAGTGCTCCTGTGAGTGCTGGGGCCTTCTCCATGCTTAATAAGCACATCAGCTATACAATCTACGACGCTGTGCTTGGTAAGCACGGAGAAGGCCACGACTGCTATTGTTTAGCAGTCATCTTCTATAGTCACACTGTGCTACTTTGTTCTTGAGCCAAAGATATATCTGGAATCACCGATATATACGGTAGATTTGTTATGAGCATAGTGATCTTAAAAAACAATGTTTAGCCTCATGGTCTATTCCTTGTCTAAAATAATATGTAATTTACTTGACTATGGTATAATGTGGAAAACAACTGGCTCTTGTCATCTACCTTGATGTTTCCTTAGTACTTTGTACTTGTTTTATGTGTCATTAATTGAAAAAATGACTATTGAAACAATAATGGTCCTAATTCTGCCACAAACTAATACTACTGTAACAGTTTAGATATAAAGTAGCTGGTAACAAATTTCTAATATTACATAATAAATATATAATGCACTGTACAATAACTATCCTTGTATTATTAACCTGCTTCTGTCTTAAGCAACACTAAAGTTTTGGTATCTCATATTTGCAATGATTTATAGAAATGACTTATTCATAGTTAATTTATTCATGTCATAAGAGTCCTACTGAGTATTCTTCTGCAATGGTAGTAATATCTTTTTACTACAACAAGGTAAAGCAAATATTTCAATTCAATCACTAATGTTCCACGATGGTCCCAGTGATTCCTAAAACATTAAGAAATTCCTTACAGGTCAGTAGTTATAAAATATCCATATGTATATATATATACATATATATATATCCATATGTTTGCCAATTCCTTTTGAAGCACCCAGCAAATTAGTACGTTGGGTTTATTATAGCATTGTCATTTCTTATATTTCTTTTGTAAGAGAACAGTACATCTTCAAAATCCATTTACTTAACCATGTCTTACCAAACAACAGAACTCCGGCAACTTGATAAATAAATGTGACCTTCTTTATCGTATGCCTTGTTGTGGAGCTATTCTCCTCTAGAAGAATTGTTTCTAGGGGATAAGAACTTCGTAATATGATGCCATACATATAGAATACAATATAGCTGACCACAGAATGCCTACAGCTCCATAGCATGGAGCCATTGGGATTCCATGTGCTTCTATACAGCATCCGTGAAGCAAAATAGTTTCAGTGATCTTGTATGGATATAACATTGGTGTTACTCAGTTTATGGGGAAGGTTCTTGTCTATATAGTCTACTGTGTAAAGCAGACAAGCCAAATGTTATCACAGGTATGTTCACATGCCCTAAAATGCATGTTGGGAAAATCTGATATGTATTCCTCCAATTTATGTTTCAGATTTGTAGTTTGTCATACTGTAGCTTTGACTGAAGATTAGCCCTATTCAGTAGGTCTAATCTTGTATGGTTTCCCATAGATTTTCTGTGGACTCCATGTCAAGACGTGACGTATAAACTTTTGATGTGGTTTTAAATTCCATGTTGAAAAAATCTGTGCTCGTGTGAATGGCAATGCGGATTGCCATTGAAAACAATGGGATGCAGATTTGACATGTCTTTCACTAAGATTTCATCATGGGCACTGACATTCATGTGAAATTCAAAGGCCATGGACACATTTGGGGACATTTTTATGATTACATTGTATTCATTTTGGACTAAAAATATTTTTTTCAATTAGACTGTATTAAAAATGTTCAGCCGTTTCTGAGATACAGGGGTTGATCAGTTTGTTTGCAAACTGTCACTTTCTGTTTTCTTTGAATCCTGTCATCTGACGGCTCATGTGTAGCTCTTTTCTCTGATCTCCTGACCTTCTAAACAAATAGTATAGTTTAATTCTTATCAAACTGATAAGAATATGGCTCAAAGAACTGGAATATGAGGTCAGGAGATCAGAGATAAGAGCTACACATGATTCATCAGATGACACAATTCAAAGAAAACAAAAGGTGACAGCTTGCAAATGGCTGATTTTTAACCCCTCTCAGAAATTGCAGAACATTTTTAATAACGACCAACTGAAAAAAGTATGTTTAGCCTAAAATGAGTAAAATGCAATCATAAAAAATGCCCTGAAGGTGTATATAGCCTTTAACATGTGTGAGCATACCCTTAACAAGCACAGTAAATATTAATTGCCGAGTCCTCAGGAATTGGTCTACCGCTGATGTTCCAGCACTGAAGGATGAGATTCCTCAAGAAGAGCATCATTATAATTACAATTATGAAATCAATTGATGAAAATCACTATGAACACTATTTAGAAGTTTAGTGCCGGGTATTTTATAGGAGTATCCAGAATCTTTCATCTGTAAGGAACTCCCTAAAGATGGACTTGAAACACAGTATGAATTAGACAACGTACATACAAAACATACAGTACTAATGAATGGGCACTTACAATGGACTAAGGCAGAAAAGAGACAAGAATCCAAAAAATATATGGTTACAAACAGAAGCAAATACACAAGTGCAACTGTACACCCTTAAAACTTTAAGTAAGAAAACATACAGAAAAAGTTGCAGAAAATAGCAACATTTCCAAGTGGCCTCCATCACCTGTCTCAATTAACAAGAAAATACAATGAGAATTTCCCTATAGATCGCACTGATCTTCTAGGTCTGCAGAACCTGATGTTTTTTCTTGTAAATCATATCTGTACTGTAGTCTGCAATTTAATATCACAAACTGGTTACTTGCTTATAGGCTCAATGCATTAATAGAGTCTTTGTGATTAATAGACCAAATAATTGTCCATCGTTATGACTTATTAGCAGAGGCTGCTCCAGGGTTTAATAATTATAGATAATTAGACCTGCCAGCTAGCTATTCAATGATATGATAAAGGAGTAAGGGGACGACTCAGCCTATTAACCCTTTTATGTCTCTAATGGCGATAATTAGTATCTTACAAGATTGCAATTAAACCATCACTTCAGTAGGTGACACACTCCCACATTGAAAGATATGAACTGCTGGGGTGTTATAAACCCTGGTGCGCCCACCATCTATTTCTGTATGTACAGTATATTACATATGTACAGTAAGTATTTATCAGAATGATTGCATTATTTGTGAAGACTAATTCTGATTATTAGCCATTGATTAGTATTTTTCTTATTAATTTTTTCGTAGCCTTTAGCTAACTTACAACATTACAGGTTTAAAAGATTTAAAACTATATATTATATAGACATTTAAATTGATTTGCAATGTATCAAATATAAATATTTCATAAAATATGCTACTTAGAATAATTCAAATTAATAACATGCTTCATAGATTTTATTTTTTAAAGGGGTTCTCTGGGAATACTGAGCTGAGAAGATTAATTCTATCCTGCTTCCTGCCACTCTGGTCCTCTGTGCTGCCTCCTCTGTCTACATCTTCCGGTCCCTGAACTGGTTACATCCGGAGGTGCATTGGCACAGTCACATGCTCTGCTGCAGCCAATGACTGGCTTCAGCTGTGGTGTTGCCACAAGCAGGATGTCACCGCTGAAGACAGTCATTTGCTGCAGCAGAGCATGTGACCCTGCTTATGCACCACCGATTGTAAACAGTGTGGGGGCTCAAAGATGGTGACAGTGGAGGCGACGTAGAGGACCGGAGTGCCTTGAAGCAGGTAGATATGAATCTTCTATTTATGGAGGCAGGCTACGTGCAGTTCGTAAAAACTCAGTATTCACAGAGAACCCCTTTAAGCATCCAGTACCTGTTTTTACTATTCCGCCATTATAGTATTAATGTTAGTGGGGATGGAATAGATGCTCATCGTACAATTCTGCATACAGAATAAGTGTTATACGATTGGCAATGGGTGAGGTTATTTCATTGATAAAGTTGCAACAATGGCTTAAATTGTGGGAAATAGATGTTGCTTTTCATAGACTTTCCATAGTACAATAGTTTTCTACCTTAAAGGGCTGTGCCACCATTAAATGTTTTTGTAATATAATTCAATATGAAAATCTAGTATAATTAACTTTCTGTAAGGAAATGCTCCAGTTGTGAGATAATTACTGTTTTTCATTATAATGGTGCCTCTTTGTGTTTAATTTTTATAGCAATGATCATTTCCATCTCCTGGAGAGGTTGCACATGCTCAGTTCTATCATTCAACTGCCACCAACCATATCTATCACAGGGAGAGAGCTTCAGCAGAAAGGACACACATCCTCTAAGCTGTGATAGGGAGAGAGCTGCAGTTCAAAGGACACCCCTGAGTTGTGATAGGGAGAGAGCTGCAGCAGAAAGGAAACTCCTCCTGAGAAAGACCACAGCCCTGAGCTGCCAGCCTGAAGAGAATCGAGCAAAGCAACTGGAGCAATGAACAGGGGTAGCTCTGGATTCATGTATAGTACGGGGCTGGTTCTAGCTTTGTTAGAGATTCTTATGTACTATATGATGTCTGATTTTCATTTTTTACATCAATCATGGGATAACCCCTTTAAGTGCTTTAAGTATAACTGTATGACGTAAATCTGATTATGCATATCTATGATCTGTTCTTCTCATTGTGAATTACTTGACTGATGATTTTTCTTACTCTGTAATGAATGTCAATCCCTTCTTATCCATTTTGTGATCAATCCCACATCAGTGTCATCAACTGAACTTGTAATATACTTCCTCTGAATGTCAGGCTGTCATGGATATGGTAGGTTTCCCAGGCACTACAGTATGCTGCCAAAGACATTTAACCACAAAGCACACAAGAAAGAAACAGCTGACAAAGAAAGTGTATAAAAGGAAAAGACACCATAGACTAGTAGGAAACATTAAGAAAGTAACAAATCCAGTAAATGAGCAACAGATTATTGATAGATGAGCGAAGGACCCTGTGTGATAGGCAAGTTGAGCTGCAGTTCACACATCACCATCTGTTTTAATGATGTGAAAAAGCGTAACATTGAAGAGCACCTGGTGTCCATTATTCCAGGCATAGAGGGCGCGGTCCCGAGCATTGTAATCCAGCATTGATATATGAAAGTACTGATTGTGGAAGGGGATGTCCATGTACTCATATGAAGAAGACTTGGTTGAATATGAGTAGTAGACCTTGGCACCAGTGAGATGGTTGTTGGTGACATACAATGTGCCACAAATCATGAAGGATTCTCCAGCACTCCTTTTGGGGTATCCTGTACTCCAGCTCTTAACAACTTCTAGAGTGTCTTGTCGAAGTTGGCTTATAACAATATTCCCGGCATTCTGGTTGGTAGCATACACAGCCCACAGCCCAAACTCATCGGCCATCAAGTCGATGTCAGAATAGCCACCCCAAGTGTAAGGATAAACATTGTTGAAACCGGCATTGTCCAAGCTACGCTGGGCCAGGATTTTCCCCGTATTGAAGCTGTACTTAATGATGATGTTGCTCTGATACTTGTTGAAGAAGAGTGAACCATTGTACACCAGATGACTGGTGCCAGCCCATTTAACTGGTAAGGTGTAAGTCCTGGATTCTGCTCCTGTGACAAAATCTGCCAGTGACTTGTACTCCCGAACTATTTTGCTTGTTGTGAATCCTTCCATATACCAGACCTATGAAGAAAATAGATACATTTCTTATTAAATCATCTAGTCTTTTTTCATATTTTATCCAGATGTGGATGAACACATGATTAATAAAGTGTTAATACAGTGAAACTTCTCCTAAAGACAACCTCCTTGAGAAAACCATCCCCTTATCCTGACCAGATTTCCTGTAACAGATTTTCAATTCCACCATATACAATGCATGCTGGACATCTTCTTAGAAAGACCACCACCCTAGAAGATCACATTTCAATACAATTTTGGGTGGTTGTCTCAAGGAAATTTCACTGTATCTAAAAATTGCCAAATGATGCCTAACTGCAGTATTGTGCACTTTAGTGAGCCCATAATTTAAGGGGATTTTCTCAAAAGAATTAAATCTAGACGATTATTATTATAAAAAAAAATTGTATTCACACTTATTTGAAAAATGCTTATATCTCCAGATATTTCAGGAATAATGTTAATGCAATTGCTGTTCAACAGTATTTCTGTGTCTACTTCAGAAAATGTGCCAAACTGGATGCACATACTCAGTCTTGCTCCTTAGGTTATACAGACGGATCTGTGATAAGCCTCCTGTTTGAAGCTGCAGCATCTTTTCTGCTTCCTGGAACAGATAGTGAGCAAGAAAAAGGAGATTGAAACAGTATTACATTAATTGCACTTATTCACCATCTCCTCTAAGAAGCAGAGAAGAACTGCACCTTCAGAAGCAGGCGGCTCACCACACCAGGAATCCCTCACACACCTGAAGATGCAGAGAGAGAGAGATATAGACAAGACTGAGCATGTGTGTCCACCTTGGAATATTCACTGAGGTGGACACAGAAAGAAAGTGAGGATACCCTAATAGAAATCCGGGAATATGACAATGATATACATTTGTAATGTGCTTTTCTCACAGAGACCCAAAGTGCTAGGATAGTTGCATGGTTGGGTACATATCCTGGGAAGACAGTGACTGCTAAGCGCTTAAGCCGAAGACACAGCTATATCTGGGGATATGAACATTTTTTAAATAAGTGTAAATACAAACTTGTTTATAATTATGAGCTGGGTTTTATTCTAAATATTTTCATTGGGTAACATACTTTGTATGTAAGAAATATATAGTATTTCTATAGGATGTCTACTCTTTAATACATTGTTCTCCTTTTTATCAGCAATCCCAATACATACACGATTGTTTTTCTCAGATGCTACGGGATCTGTCATCCAGGCTCCAAATCGTGGCCCAGATGCCTTCACTGTAATAGGTCCGGTAATCTTCATGAGCTTTCCACATGCTAGAACAAAAAATATGATGTTATGAAAACACAAGCTGCAAGTGGCTTGAAATTGTTTTCTTAAGAAATGTATCTGCCGAACCTCTCTGCTTTCACTTTCTCATTATGGGGAACAGAGTGCAGATTGATGGGGAAAAACATGATTTTTTTTATTTCAGTGCAACAGAAAATGGAAAAAAAATGAAAAGTTCTGAAATTTTTTTGCAGGCATTATCTATCTATCTATCTATCTATCTATCTATCTATCTATCTATCAATCATTATATCAAGTATCCTGATTTCCTTGTGAATTCCTCAAGGAATCCACCTCCCACTGTTTTCAGAGTGAGTCTGTGGTTTAGTTCATGTGGTCATGGTTTATTTCAGCTTGGCTTTCCAGACCACCTATCCTTTCTTAGTGTGGATTCTATGTGGATACCACTGGAAACTATATTGGGTGTCTGCTTGTAGATTGGCCATGCCGGATTCATTGCATTCAAACTTCAAAATTGTGTCAGTCCCCCAAGGGTTTCTGTCTGGGAATCAGCACGGATGGAAACCATGCCAAAATCTGTGTGAAAAGAACAATATACAGTGGGGAAAAAAGTATTTAGTCAGCCACCAATTGTGCAAGTTCTCCCACTTAAAAAGATGAGAGATTTTGCCTCTTATTGACATCATAGGTAGACCTCAACTATAAGAGACAAAATGAGAAAACAAATCCAGAAAATCACATTGTCTGATTTTTAAAGAATTTATTTGCAAATTACGGTGGAAAATAAGTATTTGGTCACCTACAAACAAGCAAGATTTCTAGCTCTCACAGACCTGTAACTTCTTCTAACTTCTTTAAGAGGCTCCTCTGTCCTCCACTCATTACCTGTAGTAATGATACCTGTTTAAACTTGTTATCAGTATAAAAGACACCTGTCCACAACCTCAAACAGTCACACTCCAAACTCCACTATGGTAAAGACCAAAGAGCTGTCGAAGGACACCAGAAACAAAATTGTAGACCTGCACCAGGCTGGGAAGACCGAATCTGCAATAGGCAAGCAGCTTGGTGTGAAATCAACTGCGGGAGCAATAATTAGAAAATGAAAGACATACAAGACCACTGATAATGTCCCTTGATCAGGGGCTCCACGCAAGAGGGGCTCCCGTGGGGTCAAAATGATCACAAGAACTGTGAGAAAAAAATCCCAGGACCACACTGGTGGACCTAGTGAACGACCTGCAGAAATCTGGGACCAACGTAACAAAGGCTACCGTCAGTATAAACACTATGCCACCAGGCACTCAGATCCTGCAGTGTCAGACGTGTCCCCCTGCTTAAGCCAATACATATCCATCTGAAGTTTGCTAGAGAGCATTTGGATGTTCCAGAAGAGTATTGGGAGAATGTCATATGGTCAGATGAAGCCAAAGTAGAACTGTTTGGTAGAAACACAACTCGTCGTGTTTGGAGGAGAGTGAATGCTGAGTTGCATCCAAAGAAAACCATACCTACTGTGAAGCATGGGGGTGGCAACATCATGCTTTGGGGCTGTTTCTCTGCAAAGGGACCAGGACGACTGATCCGTGTACATGAAAGAATGAATGGGGCCATGTATCGTGAGATTTTCAGTGCAAACCTCCTTCCATCAGCAAGGGCATTGAAGATGAAACGCGGCTGGGTCTTTCAGCATGACAATGATCCCAAGCACACCGCCAGGGCAACGAAGGAGTGGCTTTGTAAGAAGCATTTCAAGGTTCTGGAGTGGCCTAGCCAGTCTCCAAATCTCAACCCTATAGAAAACCTTTGGAGGGAGTTGAAAGTCCGTGTTGCCCAGCGACAGCCCCAAAACATCACTGCTCTAGAGGAGATCTGCATGGAGGAATGGGCCAACATACCAGCAACAGTGTGTGCCAACCTTGTGAAGACTTACAGAAAACGTTTGACCTGTCATTGCCAACAAAGGATATATAACAAAGTATTGAGATGAACTTTTGTTATTGACCAAATACTTATTCTCCACCATAATTTGCAAATAAATTCTTTAAAAATCAGACAATGTGATTTTCTGGATTTGTTTTCTCACTTTATCTCTCATAGTTGAGGTCCACCTATTATGTCAATTACAGGCTTCTCATCTTTTTAAGTGGGAGAACTTGCACAATTGGTGGCTGACTAAATACTTTTTTTCTCCACTGTATAGCGCCATATAGTGTCTTCATGACTGTATATTTTACTCTTTGACATTTTTATGGTGTTTAGTTCCCTACAGCTATCAAACACAGAACACGCTGAAACGCTAAAAATTCTAAAAACTAATGCAGTCATCTGTGAACTGCGGAAATGAGAATATAGACATTTGCGTTCACTAAGATTGCTATTAGCATTAAAATATCAGCAAAACCATCCCAAAGATGGTATGTAAAAATGTTTGTCCTTTTCCCCACAGGCCACCAGTAACAGAGAATAATTTGCGTAAAATAATGCTGATTATCTTGGTGGCTGCTTCAATTTATAGCAGAGAGTCCCCACAATGCTGTGTGAACATGCAGGTTGAGCACAGCAGCACAAGACTTTAAAGATTAAATTGCAGCTTTCACTACTATTTTTTTTTAGATCTAATCAGACCTGAGATCTTAGCGCAGCGACATCTCTCCCCCCACTCTTTTTCATGAAGTGGTTTCCTACCTTTTGTATTAACAATAGATATTAAGACAATCTATGCCTTCCAAACAATCTCCTATAACCATTAAACACTTAATCTCCCGCTGTGTACAGAAATTAAGCAGGCATGTCTATTTTATTACAGCGGGGTTCCTGTTTCTTCTGTGTCTTTAGCATACGTGCCAAAGTTTTAATACAACTTCACAGGAGAGCAATCATAACTGTTAAACAGAGACAAGAAATGAACTGTTCAGCCATGTCGCTCTTCACATTTCCCGATACTAAATGCAAATTGAATTCAATAACTTAATGGCTGGAAAGAAAAAAGTGTTTGATAAAGTGGTTTAAAAAGGTTGGAATAATGCACTAAATGTGTGTTTTCTGGGATGTTATACTGATAAATGTTGTTTTCCTCCCCAAAGAAACAACCTCTGCTGTATGGTATGGTCCTGAAGAAACAGCAGGGGTTGTCAAAGCCACGCCCCCTAGTCAATCCTCTGCAGTAATTGGCTATCGCCACAGAACCCTGAGTTCACTGCTGCCTTCCCACTCTCACAGTCCTGCTTATCATTAGCTGGCTCTATCGGGGACATTTATTCAAACTGGTGTAAAGGCAAAATGGCTCAGTTGCCAATCAGATTCCACCTTTTATTTTCCAAATGAGCTGGTAAAAATGAAAAGTGGAATCTGATTGGTTGCTATGGGCAACAAAGCCACTTTTCTTTACACCATTTTTTTTTTTTAATAAATCTCCTATGTTTCCCTGCACGGGTTTTTAAATATATTCTGTACTTCTTGCTTTCTTTTTTCTTTGTAATATCTGTAAGAATGAGAGGCAAGAGACTGAACCACTATCAAAAATTTACCTGTAAAATGCATCAGATAGGAATGATGAATTTTGGTCCAGTTGGTGGAACGATTTGTCTGGTAATACTATCGCTCATAAAAGATTGCAATAAATGACACGGGCTAGGATGAATTTGGGTAGAGTTGTTGAGGCGATTTGTGTGGTTCATTATGACAACCAATGAGACTCCTCCATGTTAAGTAGTTATTTGACCCAAGGTGGTCCGCGTGCAACATCTTACAGGTATGTGATGCCCATAGATGTCCATACGCAGCATTAGTGATGATGAATTTTGGTCCACTGCACACTTGTACAGGGCAAAATATTAGAGTAACTGTACCATTAAAATAATGGACTAACTCTGAATATTGGTGCAGTAGAACATGATGCACAAGGCGATATATTACACCTGCAGCCGCAGTAATTAAAGCTTCAGCATGTATTAAAGATTCATGAAGTTAAGAAGCTCATTGTTGGATCTTTAACCCCTTCAATACCAAGCCAGTTTTCACCTTAAGGACCAAGTTACATTTTTCAAATCTGACATGTTTCACTTTATGTGGTAATAACTCTGGAACGCTTTTACTTATCTAAGTGATTCTGAGATTGTTTTCTCATGACATATTGTACTTCATGTTAGTGGTTAATTTGAGTCAATATGTTTCACCTTTATTTATAAAAAAATTTCCAAAATTTACAGAAAATTTGAAAATATTCATAATTTTTGAAATTTGAATTTCTCTGCTTTTAAAGCAGATTGTGATGCCACATAAAATAGTTGTTACTGTACATTTCCCAAATGTCTACTTCATGTTGGCATCATTTTGTAAACATCATTTTATTTTTCAGAAAGTTAGAGGGCTTAGAATTTTAGAAGCAATTCTTAAAATGTTTAAGTAAATTTCCAAAACCCACTTCACCCAGTTCAGTTATCAAGTCACTTTGTGGTGCTTACGTAATAGAAACCATCCATAAATGACCCAATTTTAGAAACTACATCTATCAAGTTAATAAAGACTGATGTCACGACAGGAACACGGGGATAAGGTGCGCCCTGACTAATCCCCACCACTGTCCCTGCCTACTTGCCTCACCCTAGGCTAAAGGTCCTAGGGGGACAACTGGACGACAAATCCCTACTCTGTAAAAGTGAGGGATTGGGAATGGGAGCAACAGAAGACAAACACAGGCATGAACAAACAAAATACGAATAGTCAGCAAGCAAAGTCAACCCGGGATCGTACGTCAGGAGCCGAGGGAAAAAGCAGAATCGAGGTCGAGGTCACAAGCAATAGGTCTGGATACACGGTAAGGTCACAAGTCAAATAACGCACAGCACTGCAAAGAAAGGAACTTCAATAGCAGGCAACTTGCACTGGCAGTTGTCATCTTTAAATAGCCTGTCCCTAGGTCATGTGACGTGGCCAGCGTCACATGACCTCTGATGCAAACAAGGGTGTCGACCCATACTCAAAACAAATGACAATTAGCCATGTGGTGTGGTCAGCACCACATGGCTCAAAATAACAAAACAGAAACAATAGCCATGTGGTGTGATCAGATTAAAGTAAATGCTCTTTAGGCTGACTGCCAGGCCAGTGCTTCACTCACTGCTTGTTACAACTGATTTTACAAACTTTGTTAACCTCACAAGAATGAAAGGAAAATGGAGGTGAAATTTCAAAAATTCCCTTTTTTTTGCAGATTTTCCATTTTAATTTATTGTCCCTGTAACACCGCAAGGTTTAACAGCTAAAGAAAACTCAATATTTATTACCCTGATTCTGCAGTTTACAGGAACACCCCACATGTGGTGGTAAACTGCTGTACAGGAACATAGCAGGGAGCAGAGGGAAAAGAACGCCATATGGTTTTTGGAGGGCAGATGTCGCTGGGATAATTTTAAGTTGCCATGTCACATTTGAAGACCCCCTGATGCACCCTAGAGTAGAAACTCCCAAAAAGTGACCCCATTTTGTAAACTACAAGATGAGGTGACAGTTTTTTTGGTACTATTTTGGGGTACATATGATTTTTGATTGCTCAGTATTACGCTTTTTGTGAGGCAAGGTAACAAAAAAATGGCTGTTGTGGCACAGTTTTTATTTTTTGTTTTTTACTGAGTTCTCCTGACAGGATAGATCATGTGTTGCTTTTATAGAGCAGGTTGATACTGACGTGACAATACTAAATATGTGTATTTTTTTCTGTTGTTCCAGTTTTACATAATAAAGCATTTTTCAAAACAAAAATTATGTTTTTGTGTCTTCATTTTCTAAAAGCTACATTTCTTTTATTTTTATGCTGATCGTAGAGGCTCATTTTTTGCGGAAAGAGTTAACGTTTTTATATGTAGCATATTTGGGTACACATGATTTTTTGATCACTCAATATTACACTTTATGTGGCAAAGTGACCAAAAAAATGGTCGTTTTGGCAGAGTTTTTATTTTATTTTTTTATGAAATTCTTCTTAGGGGTTAGATCATGTGATATTTTTATAGAACAGGTTTTTACAACGCGGCGATACCTAATATGTCTTTTTTTAATGTATTAGTTTTACATAATAAAAGCATTTAAAAAAGAAATCATGTTTTAGTGTCTCCATTTTTGAAAGCCATTTTTTTAATGTTTTGGGCGATTGTCTTAGGTAGGGTCTCATTTCTTGGGGGGAGAGATGACGGTTTGATTAGTACTATTTTGGGTTACATATGTTGTTTTGATCGCTTGGAATTACACTTTTTGTGATGTATGGTGACCAAAAAAGTGGCATTTTTGGTATTTTTTTATTTTATTTTCTACGGTGTTCTCCTGAGGGGTTAGGTCATTCGATATTTTTATAGAGCAGGTTGTTACGGACGTATTTACATTTATTTAAGTTTTACACAATAAAAGCATTTTTGAAGAAAAAAAAAATCATGTTTTAGTGTCTCCATTTTCTGAAAGCCATATTTTTTTAATCTTTTGGGCGATTGTCTTAGGTAGGGTCTCATTTTTTTGCGGGAAGAGATGACAGTTAGATTGGCACTATTTTGGTGTACGTATGTCTTTTTGATCGCTTGGAATTACACTTTTTGTGATGTAAGGTGACCAAAAAATGGCATTTTCGCTCAGTTTTTTTACGGCGAGGTGGTAGTCCCACTGTGGGACTTCACGTTTTCAGGGTTTGATCCCTGTTCAATTCGGTACAATACTTTCTGTATTGTACTGAATTGAACTGTCAGGATCTCACTGTGTAAAACGCTGACAGGTTGCCTAGGAGACCAAGCCTGCAGGCTGGATCCCCTAGGCTTCCGTACATGGCAGACTCCGATGCCTGTGTAAGGCATCGGCGCTGCCATGGTAACCATCGGCCCCCTGCCAGCGCAACGCGGGGGCGCGATGGGGTCAGAGGGAGCTCCCTCCCTCTCTCAGACCCCACACATGGGGTCTGACCGCAGCATGTGGAGGGTTAATCCACCGGCATCACCGCGCATAGCGATGCCGGCGAATACAGTGGGGGCCCGGCTATTGGCGACAGCCGGGTCCGTGCTGCTGATCGGGCGTGTGCAGCTCCTGTACCCGCCCGATCATGTCACTTACATGCATGTGAAGATGCGGCAATTAGCCGCATTCGCTCACATACATGTATGTGATATTGCGGGAAGGGGTTAAACATTGCTTTTACTGACACTATGTAATGCAACAACTAACTGAAGCCATACGCTATGATAAATTTTGCTCCGCTGCACAATTGAACAGGGCGAAATATTTAACCGTGGTTTAATACTGACACTATGTAAAGCAACAGCTAACAGAATGCATTTGTTATGATAAATTTGCCTCCACTGCTCATTTGAACAGGGTGAAATATTTAACTGCAGCCTAATATTGCAGCTATGTAACTCAACAGCCAACAGAATGCATTCACTATGATAAATTTGGCTCCACTGCACAGTTGAACAGGGCAAAATATTACACTGTTCTGGAATACAGATGCAACATAACTGTTTCACTATCATATCTGATTAACTGTGAATGTGGGTGCAGTAGAACGTGCTGCACACAGTGATACATTCAACCTGCAGTCTCCCTACTGTCTCAAAACAGTCTCCCTGCACTACCCCTGCACTACCCCTGCACTCATCCTCTCCAATATTCTTTTTTAAACCAGTTTTCAGAAACACAGTCCCTAGGACATGAGTGCATGCCATGTCTATCCCTATGCTCTGCTCACAGTGAAATGGCAAGACCGTGCGAGATGAGGATTTTATAGGACTGCAATATCACAAGGGGATGGCTAACAGCGGAATGGCTGACTTCATGGAATTATGGGTCTGTTTGGCCTGGTTTATCTAAGTTATTTGCCTAAAACAGAGCAGGATAACAGAAATCATTAGTGAAAATGGGAAAAAACCTATTTTGGCTTTGAATTAACTGTTTTAGATTTTGAATTGTTGTTTCAGACTGGGCTACACTTTTTCAGACTGGGTTTCAGACTGAAATATGCTTTTCTTTCCAGCAAAAACATAAAACCTAAAAGACCCAATACCATCATAATGTCAGGATAGTTATATCATCCATCGTGGTATCTGTTGTAATGCAGTCCATGATGGCAATTTGAACAGAGACCAGACACCAAGTTGCCATAAATGAAATTCAGAATTGCAGGAAATGATCATTTACCTATAACTATAACATGGCATTACATTGGCAATGCCATCTTGATAATATTGAATGAATATTCACAGAGTAATTGAAGAGAGTACACATAGATTGTAGCCACCACTGCAGATTGTTTTCTCTACTATAAAAAACATTCTACAGTGTAAATGTATTTTCTTTTGTCTGCTCATAGTACTGTTCCCTAACTGGGAGTGAATTACACTACACTACATTTCACTCAAAGTCTACTAGTTCATGAACAGAAGTAGCAGATGATTTTAAAATACACTGAGCATTAGGAGAAAGGGAGCAGTAGAAATATATCTATGTAGAACTACATATCATACAGGGTTTGTGGAAAACTGGGTGACATGGTAATGGTAGTACGTTTTTTGCTACTTTTTGGAACTCCAAGACATGTTCACACAGAAATAAATAAACCAAATATTAGAATACTTTACATGAACAGCAACAGCTAGTGTTCTCAATAGTGTCTTGATTTTTTAAGAAATGTTTTGTAGGTTGCTGCCACATATAGTTTTTTGGTGTGCGCTTTTTCCCCCTAAAAAACGCCAGACTTGTGCAGCACTTGTAGCGCTTTTTTTAGGTGTTTTTGAGTTTTTACCCTAAGGCTGATGTCACACAATCTTTTTTAGGATTTTTTTAGGGATTATGTTTAGAGTTTTTTTTTTATTATTCATTTTTTCCTGGAGATTTTTGCTGCATTTTTATGTTAAAATATCAGCTCTAGATGTTACATGGAAGTCTATGGGAATTAGTACATGGAGCTCAAACATTTTTATTCTAGTAGCTTTTTTTTTTTATGCCTGCCCTGTTGATGTTTTTATGAACACGTGCACTGCTGGTGGGTTCCTCACAGGTAATCTCCTGGATAGCATATGATGTACCCCTCCTGCATTTGCCTGCAGATTTCCCACTGCTTCCATCCTGCTGTCTCAAGGGCATGCTGCCGCCCTGCTGTCTCATGGGTATGCTTCTGCCATCACCGTCTGATGATGATGACGATGCCCTCTCTTCACCTGGCTCCCACATGCGATTGACTACATCTACATCGGTTTGTTCCTCACTAGTGTCACCCTCCCCGGTCTCTTGTGCACGTCCCTGACCTTTCGCAACATGTGCTTCCACCCCACTGTCCTCATTGGCAGTTGCATGCCTAGAGGAGTCTGCAGTGGAGCTCTCCTCCCAGTCTGTGCTGGCCTCTAACTGCTGATCCTGGTCCTCAATAATATTATCCTTGCTGAAAAGTGGAGCAGAGCTGTCAGCATACATTACTTGGTTAGCAGAAAGAGCAGCAATAGAAAGAGGAAGGTTCAGGACAGGTGAGGGCACAGAGGCAGTTCCTGGGCCATGCCAACAAAGTGTGGTGTCAGAGGAACTCACTGATTTCTTGCTGTGTGTATCTGTCGTCACTTGAGATGATTGTGAAGAGTGAGTCAACTATTCCAGAACAGCTGGATTGTTGATCTAAACACGACCGCTGGATGACAGTGGCAGCTCTGGTCAGTTGCTGTGGCTGCTGCTACCACCAACCCTTTGTCTGCTGCTGGTTATCCCAGCTACAGCTACATTTTTCCCACTGCCCATTCGTTTGTAAGGCCCAGGCAACTATCTGTTGGCCATAGTGTACAGTAAATGACTTAATAATGTAACAGATTAAGTATGAATGGAGCAGCAGGTGAACAAGATAAACACGGCGATATATTACACCGCCTGTTGAGACTAAGTCTGAAGTACAGTGTCTATGTATAACAGAACAGATAAAGTATGAAAGGCACGGCATGTGAACAAGATAAACGCGACAATATATTAAACCGCCTGATTAGACTAAGTCTGACACACAGTAAGTCTATGTATAACAGAACAGAATAAGTATGAATGGGGCAGCAAGTGAACAAGATAAACACAGGAATATATTAGACCGCCTGTTAAGACTTAGTCTGATGCACAGTAAATGTATATATATTAATTGATTAAGTATGAATGTTGTAGCAGGTGAACAAGATATATGCCACAATATATAGACCGCCTGTTGAGACTAAGTCTGATGCACAGTAAGTATAAGAACAGGTTAAGCATGAATGGTGCAGCAGGTGAACAAGATGCACAGGGTGATTACACTCAGCCTGCACTGTCCCTGCACTCTCTCTATGCTCTCCACATGCTCTGTCTACAGTTTAAAAAAAACTCTCCTATGATCTGCCTGCACTGTCCAATATTGTTTTTTAACTGTTTTCTGCAATACTCTCCATAATGCATGAGCGCTTGTCACGTCTCTCCCTAAGCTCAGCTCCCAGTGAAATGTGGCAGAGACTGAATAAAATGAGGCTTTTTATAGGGCTGATATCTACTGATTGACTAGCTGAACGGCATTAAGGGTTCATATCGCGTTCCCAGGCTTCTTACTTTCACTTTGTAACATGTGCAGCCATTTTAGAAAGAATCGTCGTTACCACGAAATGTGAGGAAATTTGGTTTTGTGGTGAATAACATTTTTCCTAAACTTTGGATCGAATTCCACTTTGGATGCTTTGATTTGCTCAGCTCTAATGATTACTATAGCATTACTATACCAAGATGTTTCATTTTTTCATGGATTTTAAGATAATGGAAGTAGTCAACGCTGGTTGATTGTTATGGGCTACAAAACAACTTTTTCTATCAGACAGTTGGATACAAGGGGCAATTTTAACCTGAATTCATGAAAGCTGCTCTATAAAAATTTACATTCATTACTTTTAAGGACAGACAACACTCATTGAAACATGCAGTGAACACCAAGATATCACCGGGAAGTACAGAAAAATAATCTATACAACAAACAAGCAATGCCTAATCTTACTGAGTTTTTTCATGCACTCTCTCAGACGAGACTCCAGGCCCAGGACTCGTTGGTGCAGCTCCTCATAGTCAAATGCTTCAATCTCTTGCTGAATGGTGGTAAGAATACCGGTCAGATTCCTGATCTCTTCCTTGAATTGTGTGATCAACCGAGCATCTGTTTTATACTGCTCCAGAACTGGAATTAGTGGCTGCAGTTCATCCATTTTTTCTTTCAGATCCTGTGAGAAAGTGATCGTTCGAAATGTTATGATTTTTAGCGGACATACCCACCATGTTATGTCGTCACTGTACCCACTCACTATACTTTTTCCTTGCTCATGCATCTCTGTACTGCGTCAGGAAGTCTGATGTCAGCATTCAATAGGTAGGCGCTCACATCATCATGATGTGTCTCCATGCATGGTCAGTTAATTAGAAGCTCTCAACTTTTTAGAATATTTCCCCTTTTGGCAGCTATGATTTTTCTATCACTGATAGGGATCGTAAGGAACAAAGGACTGAAGAGGCTGGGGTTGACAGGCAAGGTCACAAAGGTTCGTTCTTGTTTCACCCCTAAGATGGCAGATTTTTCCATGAACTAAAGTGAAATGAGATGCACCAGGAGTTACTTCTTCAGAGACAAACATGCTCATGAAAAAACAGTCTCAAAGGCATGGTAGAAACTTTTTGGACTCACTCATTGGGCCTGAGTCTTTTACCAAATAAACATATACAGAATAAAGGCATTAAAACACTCGTGATTTGTCACGTATCACAGCTTGTGATATTGATTAGAAGCTGTCCAAAAATAAGAAACCAGCAGCGCTCACCTGCTAATCACTCCAGAAGCACGGACATGCCCAGTACTAGGCAAACAAGGTAACTTGAAAATGAAAAGGTAGATCCAGCTTCCAGTAAAAAGACATGACCTTTATTTCTCCAAGCAGTAAAATCCAATAGCACAGTACACAAACAAAATCTACACGTTTCAGATCATGGATTTAAAATCCTTACTCAAACACATCATCGATTTTTACTGGAAGCTGGATCTACCTTTTCATTTTCAAGTTACATTGATTAGAAACTAGTCATCTCAGATTCTGATATACAACATTATACCACTGAATATGACTGATATTGGTACAATATACCTTTATTTTTTTCGAGATTTAAAATATAGTTAGGTGCCTTGGTATGGTCATTGTGAATCAGATCCAGTGACTATATAGCATGTGGTACACGGATGGGTCATATCATCCAGGATGGTTTTAAAATTACTACTATGTTGGGGATCTGTTGTCTCCATTACTATGTTGGAGATACTGTAGTGTTGAGGGTGAAAGACACACACAGTTGTGCCAGAGGCTCCATTAGAGGCCTTTTTCACAGATTTCATAAAAAAAATACGGGACAAAATAGTTACTATTTTATCTGGTAAAATGCTGGACTGCTAATTATAGTCAATGGGGTCTGTTTGGCCTGGTTTATCTAAGTTATTTGCCTGAAACAGAGCAGGATAACAGAAATCATTAGTGAAAATGGGAAAAAACCTATTTTGGCTTTGAATTAACTGTTTTAGATTTTGAATTGTTGTTTCAGACTGGGCTACACTTTTTCAGACTGGGTTTCAGACTGAAATATGCTTTTCTTTCCAGCAAAAACATAAAACCTAAAAGACCCAATACCATCATAATGTCAGGATAGTTATATCTGTTGTAATGCAGTCCATGATGGCAATTTGAACAGAGACCAGACACCAAGTTGCCATAAATGAAATTCAGAATTGCAGGAAATGATCATTTACCTATAACTATAACATGACATTACATTGGCAATGCCATCTTGATAATATTGAATGAATATTCACAGAGTAATTGAAGAGAGTACACATAGATTGTAGCCACCACTGCAGATTGTTTTCTCTACTATAAAAAACATTCTACAGTGTAAATGTATTTTCTTTTGTCTGCTCATAGTACTGTTCCCTAACTGGGAGTGAATTACACTACACTACATTTCACTCAAAGTCTACTAGTTCATGAACAGAAGTAGCAGATGATTTTAAAATACACTGAGCATTAGGAGAAAGGGAGCAGTAGAAATATATCTATGTAGAACTACATATCATACAGGGTTTGTGGAAAACTGGGTGACATGGTAATGGTAGTACGTTTTTTGCTACTTTTTGGAACTCCAAGACATGTTCACACAGAAATAAATAAACCAAATATTAGAATACTTTACATGAACAGCAACAGCTAGTGTTCTCAATAGTGTCTTGATTTTTTAAGAAATGTTTTGTAGGTTGCTGCCACATATAGTTTTTTGGTGTGCGCTTTTTCCCCCTAAAAAACGCCAGACTTGTGCAGCACTTGTAGCGCTTTTTTAGGTGTTTTTGAGTTTTTACCCTAAGGCTGATGTCACACAATCTTTTTTAGGATTTTTTTAGGGATTATGTTTAGAGTTTTTTTTTTATTATTCATTTTTTCCTGGAGATTTTTGCTGCATTTTTATGTTAAAATATCAGCTCTAGATGTTACATGGAAGTCTATGGGAATTAGTACATGGAGCTCAAACATTTTTATTCTAGTAGCTTTTTTTTTTTACATTTGAGGTGCATTTTTGGATCACTGAAATTTTTTTCAAATTGCAGCATGCTCCGGGTATGGCTTTATTCTTTCATTTTCTACCGTTTTTGCTTCATAGATGTTAGCCCAGTGCTCCATGCCTGCGCTGATGGCCCTACACTACAGCCTCTTGCTTCATAGCCATGGTCCGAGGTAACAGCAGCCTGTGTCATAGTGATACAGAATATAATAGTAGCATAGAGGAGTATGCTAATACAATATACATTTAAAATTTATTTATGAATACATTTAATAAAAAATAGAACACTGTAAAAAACAGAAAAACTAAATCACCATTATTTAATATAATATACATTTTATTGTGCACAAATTAAATAAAAAAATACTACTAGAATTCACTTATCAGGTAATTTACTGTGAAACCGAAATAGCATTTCTGCAGCAAAAAATAAATAAAAATAATATACAGTGTGTGTGTTTGTGTGTGTATATATATATATATATATATATATATAACACCACAACTTATATGTACTTAGGCACAATGCCAAAAACTAAAAACATTTCTCCTGCATAAAAGAAAGCCTCAGATAACGTCAAATATAAAATAAAAAAGTTATGACTACTGAAATCCAGTGAGGCAAAAATGAAAAAAAAAATAAAATAAAATTACAGGTCATTAAGGCCTTTTCAAGCCTGACCATCAAAGGTTTAATGGCATTCTTGCGTCTTTTTTTAAAACCTTTTTTGCATAGTGCTCTAACATTAGAGTGGGATTTATACTTTTCTATAAAAAAATAAAATACATGCAAAAAACGCCATGAAAGAGTGGATGTGGTCAAACACACTGTTTGACCAAAAATGGCACAAAAGATCTAAAAATGGTCAGACGTTTTTGAATGCTTTTTGGGGTTAAAAAAAACATACAAAAAATATGTGTGGTAGCACCCTTAGGAAGAACACACTAAGTAAGTTCACTTATGTCCACAAATGATTTTGGTTTGCAGGCTTTTACAGATGTAATAGTGTTAACCTGTGCTCTTACCTGAAAGTGACGTGTCAGAAGTGTTTTACGATCTTCCTCAATCTGCCTAAATTTGGACCGAAGGCCCTTCATCTGAGTCTCCATCTTCTGCACGTACTGGAAGTCCCTCTGTGTGCGCAAGTTCAAGACTTCTATGGATTGTGACATGTTCTGCACCTAAACAATTTGGACATCATATTTATTAATGTAATCTTTATGAAAGTGAACACTTCTATATTCTAACAGATCAATTTATGCTTAGTATAGATAGACAAGATTGACAATGAATACATATCTTCTAGAAAATATGATTTTATATAAAATAAAACCATTGACAAATCTATGTCCAAGAGGCACTGAAGCCAGTTATTATCTACAGCAGAACAGGTAACCATGTCCATATCTAACTGGAAGAAAGAAACCAGGGACCGGAAGATGGATGAGCGAGTGCCAGTTTGTAGTATGGTAGTGTAGGGGAGCCAGTATTGTAAGTCTTTAAATAGGTGACAGAACCTTCCCAGAAAAAAAAGCAAAAAGTTCATTATTACTGGAAAACTCCTTGAATTGGCAACATTAAAAAGGACATTATTAGGGTCCATTCACACATCCGCATGTGTTTTGCGGATCCTCAAATTGCAGATCCGCAAAACACAGACGCCAGCCATATGCCGGCACTATAGAAGTGCCTTATCTTTTCCATGGCTGTGGACAAGAATAGGACATGTTCTGTTTTTTTTGCGGGGCCGTGGAACGGAAGTGCGGATGCACTGTGTGGTGTTGGTGAGTACCTGTTGGTGAGTTCCTTCAAGCAAAGATTATATGCAGATAAATAACTTCAGACAGCACTCCAACTGAATCATCATGTCTTTATTACTCCAGTCGAAGATAGTGCATTACAATAGCAACATTTCGGGCCATAACTTGATCTAACCCTTTGTCAAGCCAATGTTTGTTTGCACCTAGAAAAAAATTAACTGGCTCGACAAAGGGCAAGATCATGTTATGTCCTCAAACACTGCTACTGTAAGAGTACGGCCACATGGATCGGCCATTCAGGGGCGAATTGGCAATATATGTTACTGGAAATCTTGTGTCCACTCTTGCTCTGCTTAGGAGTCCCTGCCTGACTCCATACATGGCTATTTCCATATATTGAGTCATCCTTAGGGGTATCCCCAAACACTGTTAGCATTCTGACAGTATATGGGGATACCCCTGTACATTTAAAATGTTTTCTGTCTCTACATTTAAATTAGAATTAAATTACTTTTATTTTAAACCCTTCCCAACCTCCACCATGCATGTACAGTCTATGGGAGCAGCAATCAAATGATTGCATGTTAGAGTCCTCAAGGGTGACTTAAAATAGGTGAAAAAAAGTTTTTAAAACTATAAAAATTTTAATTATTAACAAAACTAAACAATAAAAAATAAAGATCAATGTCATTTTTGCACAAAAAATGCCCGTACTATTAAAATATAAATGTATTTATTCTGTTTGCTGAACTCCATAATGGAAAAAAAAATGAAAACTGCAGAATGATCAATGAAAAAATGATGAAAAAAGCATATTCCTAAATGGTATCAATAAAAACTACAGATTGCCCCACAAAATCCTGCCTATGTGGCTTTGCAACACCTTCTGCTAGTTTGGCTCTGCCTACAACATAGGACAACTTCTATTATTTTTTCCAACGGCACTTTGAGTCCCCAGTCCATCCATGGTGGCCGTGGTATGGTTGGGTTGCGGCAGTGCTGTTGTCAAGAACCTTTCATTTAACTAATGAAGACTGCATGGTATAGTTGGTCTTCTTTGTTAATGGCCGCACGGTATTAAAGGTACCACATGGCCGTTAACAATGATTACTGACTGTACAGTGCAGTCTTCATTAGTTAAATGAAAGCCAGCTGTGGCTAATTGGCCACACGGTTCTTGACAGCAGCACTGCCACAATCCGACCACATGACGGCCATTCTGTGTGGCTATACCCTAATGCACTATGTTTGGCTGCAGTAATAAGAAAAATGATTAATTGCAATTGGAGTGTCGACAGAACTTTGTTTTCCGTCCAGCATAACGGCAACCAGACGGATCCGTTATGCTTTCCCATAGGCTTCTATTATGACGGATCAAAACGGAATGCCTCTTAAAGGTGTCTGTTTTGATTTCCGTCATAGGGATTCCGTTATTTTCCGTTATAACGATGTTATAACGGAAAGTTAGAACGGAATCCCTAACGTTGATGTGAACGAGCCCTAAGTTATAAGGTCCTTTGGCTGAGTATCGTAGGACCAGAATAGGATGAACACCCTTCTGAGTGTTGTGACGGATATATTTATCGAAATGATACCAAGTTTATAATCAGGAAAAACACCATTGCCTAACAGTTTTAATGCCAGAGGTTATCATAAAGGCTTAACCCTTAGAGGACCCTGAGATTTTCCATTTTTTTGTGTTTTCGTTTTTCACTCCCCGCCTTCCCACAGTCCTAACTTTTTTATATTTCCTTTCACGTAGCCTTATGAGGGCTTTTTTGCGGGACAAGTTGTACTTTCTAATGGTGCCATTTACGGTTGCATACCATGTAGTGGGAAATAGAAAAAAATTCCAAATGGGGTAGAATTGTGAAAAAACACTATTCTGACAAAGGTTGTTATTTTTCACAATATGCAGTAAAATTGACCTGTTATCTTCATTCTCCAGGTCAGTATGGTTACTATGATACCACGCTTGTATAATTTTTCTTACGTTTTAACACTGAAACAAATTAAAACCTTTGTGAAAAAAAATGTATCAATATATTCTGACCCCTATAACTTTTTTGTAGTTCTGTGTTTTCATGGCTGATCGCATACATGTGCCGCGGGTCTCTGCTAATTAAAATAGCAGAAACCTGGTGGCTATGGCGCGCTGCACGTGCGAGTGAGCCCATGTTTAGAGACCGGACTTCCGCCGTACATGTATGTAAAGAGGTTACTATCCCAGAAAGCTGACCTAGACAGAATCTCTTATCTAATCCACAGTGTAAGAAAATTCATCATGTGAACTGGCAGGTCACTTTCTCCCCTTGTTATAGTCAAGGTTATTCTCAAATAGTGGAGATTATTAGGGCTCCCATATTATATTCAATCTTACAACCAGGATGTAATATACGTAGTTTACTTTTTTAGACTGTGGAGCAAAAGACCTTTGCGTCTCAGTCTGCGCCAGACTCATCATCAACCGGCAGTCTAATGTGTAGGCGTGTTTATCTAGTTCACCTGCTGCGCCTTTATACTTAATCCGTTCTGTTATACATAGACTTACTTACTATGCGTTAGACTCATTGTCAACAGAAGGTCTAATGAATAGGTGCGTTTATCTAGTTCACCTGCTGCACCATTTCTACTTAATCTGCTTTCTTATACATAGACGTACTGTGCATCAGACTTAGTCTCAACAGGCAGTCTAATATATAGGTGTGTTTATCTAGTTCACCTGCTGTGCAAATTATACTGATACTAATCTGCTCTGTTATACATAGACTTACTGTGCCTCAGACTTAGTTACAACAAGCAGTGTAATATATAGGCGCATTTTGTCTAGTAAACTTGCTGTAAGACTTAATACGTTCAGTTATACATAGACTTACTGTGTGTTCAACTTAGTTTCAACAGGCAGTGTAATATATAGGCGTGTTTATCTAGTTCACCTGCTTCACCATTTAGTCTTCCTGTGCATCAGACTCATTGTCAACAAGAGGTCTAATATATAGGCGTGTTCATCTAGTTGTTGTGCCATTAAGACTTACTGTGCATCAGACTTATTCGTAACAGGTGGTCTAATATATAGGCATGTTTATCTAGTTCCACTGCACCATTCATACTTAGTTAAATAGTTACATTATTGCTTCATTGACTGTACACTATAGCGAACAGACAGTTGTCTAGGCCCTCAATAGGAACAGGCAGTGGCAAAAATGTTGCTGTAGCTGGCACAACTAGCAGAAGAAGAAGGAGTGGTGGTATTTATAGCCACAGCAACAGGCCAGAGCTGCCACTGGAATGGTTGACTCGCTCTTCAACAACATCTCAAGTGATATCAGACTCACACACAGCCAGGAATCAGTGGGTTCCTCTGACACCACACTTAGTTAGCATGGCACAGCCTTTGTACAACCTCTGTACCCTCACCTGTCCTGCAACTGCCTCTTTCTTTTGCTGCTTTTTTTCTCGGGAAGTAATGCATGCTGTCGGCTCTGCTCTGCTTTTCAGCTAGAACAAGCTTAGTGAGGACACTCAGCAGCTACAGGTAAGCACAGACTTGTAGGAGACGTCTGTTGAATCCTCCTTTAGGCATGCAACGAGCAATGATGATAGCATGTGTTGCGAGGCTAGGAATGAACATGGTTAGGAACATGGCCATGAGACTGGTGAGGGTGATATAAGTGATGAGCAGGCAGTAGTGGCTGATGACGTAGCTGATAGCATGTGGGAGCCGGGAGAAAAAGGGGTCATCATCTGGGGTTGAAGGTGGCAGCAGGCCCATGAGACAGCAGCAAGGTGGTAGCGTGCCGATGAGCCAGCAGGGTGGAAGCAGTGGGAGATCTGGAGCCAAATGCACCTGGGGAAGACAGTCTGCTATTCAGACGCATACCTGTCAGGAAACAACTAGTGGTGCACAGGTTCATAAAGGCAGTGGCAGGCAGTAGGGGTAAAATGACATGTCTAAAAAAGCTGTACCAGCCCAGCAGACATTAAACAGAAGGTGGGCCAATCCTTGAGCCAGTCGGCATCTGGTACAGTTCATGCCAGCGCTGACGTGTGGAGCTGTAACTATATAAATATATATGTCATTTACAGCCCACTGCGTAAATGTAGTTCCAACTTGGCAAGGTGATAGCAATGCCACCTAAGTGTTGTAATCGTGGGATTTCTGCATCAATGTCCTCCTCTGCCTCCTCATCCTCCACCTTGTCCTCAGCCTCCACTGTAGGCACAGTTTAGAGTGGTCCTCCAGCATATCACCTATGCAGAGCATGGTGTTGTCACATGGTTCTGCACCTGGTCAGCCTGGGAAAATGGAGTCATACCGGGGAGAAACTGCTCTGCGTCATTAACCAAGAAATTGAATCCTGGCTGTCTCCTCACCAGCTGGAGACACCATGATCAAATACGTGAAGAACATTTTTCCTGCACTGAACCAGGGAGGGCTGACTCATGCACCCTACATGGAGCACATCGTCAATCTTGTTGTCACCTGGTTCCTGAAGTCTTCCACCCAACTGCAAGACATCTTGAAAATGTCAAGGAAACTTTACACTTGCACTTTGGCCACTGTTACCTTGCAAAACACACCCTCCTTGACCTGCAAAGGAAGAATAGTGTCCCCCCACACATGCAATGTTTCCACATGTTGGACCTCCACGCTCCAAATGTTGGACTGACTGTATGAGCAGAAAAAACCCATAACCAATTTCTTGATGATGCAAATGAACAGTACTACTCCCCGGTGTGGCAGCACATGTATGACACCTGCCGTTTGCTCAGGCCCTTTGAGGAGGCCACTGTATTTGTCATTCACCAGGACTACTGGATGAATGATGTCATTCCACTCCTTCATGTCCTAGAGCAGATGCTGATAAATCTGGCTGGGGACAGGAGACATGGCACGTACATCTCAAGGCCACCCGAGTCCTGTGGAGGCTGAACTGGAACAGGAGAAGGATGGGTACGAGGAGGAGGACATAAACACCCAGGAATTCTATCTATACAGAACTAGATGGTTTATCTGCCCAAGCTCCAGTAGAGGAGCAGGATGAGCTAGAGGACAATGATGAAGATGATGCAGATGACCCTGACAGACCATGGTAGTATGCCGTGGAGATGGAGGCCTGGAGTCCCATGTACAAATGGGCAGATGCATGATGAATTGACTGCATAGTGTCAGCCTCATTATCACTATTTGGTAGAGGGATGATTACTGGTTCTCCAAAATGTTAGACCCTTGCCACCAGTCCAAAATGGAGGCCTTTTTTAAACCTTCTGAGAGGGATGAAAAACTGAACTCCTTTGTAGTTGGATGGTCACTGCCTACATGTGCCATCGCCTATTCTCACAAAGGTCTAACCCGGGGGGACCCTCTGAGCTCATGCACCACTGCCATGACTGCTGGAGGGGCTGGGGATGACAGGAGCAGAACCAGTGCCATCAGCAGCAACTTAAATCTTGAGTCTCTGATGAGCAGTTTTCTTCAGCCACCTAAGAAAAATCACCCAGCAGTAGGACATGGGACAGAACCTGAACCAGCAGGCCGTGGCATACTTGGACTACAACCTGTCACCGTAGATCCAAGATCCCCTGGACTACTGGAAAGCCAAACTTGAATTGTGGCCTCAACTGCCCGCGTTTGCCCTGGGCAAGCTTTTCTTGCCAGGCCAATAGTGTGTCATCAGAGTGGGTGTTTAGTGTGGTGGGTGGCACATGCCTACTTCCTCTACTGCAATCTGCTCCTACTGTCATCTGCCATCAGCTTGTGCTGTTACTGCCACTGCTGTAATGGGGCCACTATTGTGACTCTTCATGCTGTTGCCACCCTAACCAGTCTGTTGCGGGGACATAAGTGTCCCTGTTTAGTTGTGTTGACATTACAGTTTATTTTTGTGTTCTTCACATTCATCAGAAAGATCAGACAAAAAAGAAAAAAAATGGGTCCTGTCATTTCAGCATCCATAAGCCCTCTATAACACTGTCAGTATTTTGCATCAAGATTTGACATTCAAATATTGATCCAATGCTGACCAAATACTGATAGTTTGACGGCGGATGTTCAAAATGCAGGATCCACTTTTTGGGAGCTTTTCTTCTGACATCCTCCCCACTGTCATGGGACCACTACTTGAATCTTGGGCCACTGCACGGTCCAGTCCATGCTGATAAATAGGACCTGAAACTAACATTGACCTGTAAGGCTGAGTTCACACCAGTTATTTGGTCAGTTATTTTCATCAGTTTTTGTGAGGCAAATTCAGGAGCCAAGCCTACTCTCAGATTAGCAATCATTAATAGATCTACACATTTTCTGTGGGTTTGAACCACACCTGAATTTGGCTGACAATAAATGATGAGAATAGTTGAGCAAATAACTGAAGTATGAACTAATAGTGACGCACAGTCATTCTAGAGCTAACAGAAGGGATTCCAAAGCATGTGTTTGCACTGCCGCAACATGGATCAAAAAACCCTTTATTTTCTCCACTACTTTATTAGCGCTGCCTACATGTCTTTATTTTGTTCGACTAAAGAGTCATTGGGACACAGCTCCTGCAGGGACGCACAGCATTTTTTTTGCTTTACTGAAGTCTGTGGTATGCTTTTCTTTTGGTTTAGCTAGGGGTTAGCTAGGACGGTCAGTGGCCTGCACGATCATGCACATGTCCATATATGTGACCTGCCTGTTATTCCGATGCACAGTAATTGTTTGGCTTCCAGAAAGGACTAGCTACAATGCACAGTGATGTACTGAATTGATTTATAACAAAGCAAATTTCTTGGAGAAATTTAGCTAAGAGGCTGTATCGAATTTTTTAAAACTTTTCTCATCTCTAAAGACAACACACCGTTCAATGTTCCCGATCTTTGTGACAGATTGCCCTCTCTATACTCCTAATAATCAGGTCTCCCACTACCTGTCTGGCCTGCCCTACTCTCCCAGTTCCCTGCTTACTGGAGCTAACATTCCCTGGGCTGGCAGACAAAGTGTCTTGCTGCAGCAGTGGCATCCCTGACCCGACATCCTCTTTATCTGCCAACTTTATGGTGTCAGATCAGGGCTGGCCTCTCTGGCACTCTTCCCTCTACTGTGCTTTCTAACTGTTATATCTAGCTAGCTACATCCCTTTCCTCATCCTGTATGCTACCACCCTCCCCCGCATCTACCTCATTGAGTGCCTGCTCAGTGAGCAGCCAACTCTTTTCCATATTGCAACGGTATCTCTGTGTTGAAATTCGCCCGTTTGGATACAGAATGTGTGATTTCAAATAGGCAATTTGCTCACATTTTGAACAAAGATTTTGAACACAACACATTTTGAACACTCTCAAATGGCTGTTCCAGGACTGCATACATTTTACAAGATGTGCACGGAACAGCCTTGTCAATTATGGAGCACATACTTGCTAATGGGGATTACACAAGAGAGAAAGAAAAAATACAATAATTCAATGTAATGAAAAACTACTGACTTACTGTAGCCCCCCTCCTAACATCCCTGAATCTAAAGTCAATCTTAAGTCACACAATACAATCACGCTTGAAATCAAACAAGGAAATGCTCACAAACTTACATTCTTAGTTGGCTTACATAGATGCTGCTCTCAGACAACGTCAAACCAGACTGCTTTTTTTTCCTCTCTCCTTCTGAACAGGGAGATTAATTTTTGCCAGATCATGTGTCATGTGCTAATCGGTTATTTAGTGGTTGTCTGCAAATTTCACATTATGCTATGAGTAAGAACTAGAGATAAGTGAAGTTCTTAAAAATTTGATTCAGCTGTGCAGTCCGCTCCTCTGTTGATTGAAAAGGACCTGCACTGAGCGTGATGACATCACCACGCGCTCCTAGCATCATCACGTGGTCATGTCATCGTGACCATGTAATCATGCTGGGAGCGCATGGTAACATTTTCACGCTCAGCGCAGGTCTTCAGCAAGTATTTTTCAATCAATAGAGGAGCAGACCGCCTCTGCATGAGCAAGTGGATGAGTTGAGTATTTATTTTCCCTTCTTTCGAAGACAATTCTAGTTGCCATTTGATTCGGTACCACGTAATGTGAGGAAATTCGGCTTCATTTAGAATGGAATTTTTCCTAAAACCCAGACCAAATTCCACTTTAGATGCTTCGCTTCACTCAACTCTAGGGCCTTGTTCACACATCAGTTATTTGATCAGTTATTTCCATCAGTTATTGTCAGCCAAAACCAGATGCAAGTCAAAAGCACAGAACAGGTGCAGATTTTTCCATTGTACCTAATTTTTATCGAATTCACTACTCATTTTGGCTGACAATAACTGATGGAAATAACTGACCAAATGACTGAAGTGAGAACTTGGCCTTACTGACATGATAAAACAAAATTCATTGGTATGCAATTACTGTTCCTTCTGCCTAAACTATGAATGGTAGCCTGCTGATTTAGAGTTCATTCCACATGTCCAGACAGAGAGAATGATGTGCACAATGTGAATATTATTAGTACTCGATATAATCAAGTCTGTTTAGTCTTTATGCATCTGCTGTACATAATGTGATATTTTCTCACCTGTTCCCCAATTTCTAAGGTCAGACAAATTCCAAATTATTATCACTCAACTGTCTGTACTGCAGCTGCACCAAAAAACAAAGAGACACCTGAGCGGCAAGAAAGATTAACTATGTTGTGACTGACTCTGTAGGTGGGGTGAGGACAAAACGGATAGTGTTAATCTTTGGTAAAATTTATTATTGTATAGTTATATATTATAGGTTAATTATACATATGAAATGAGTATATATATATATATATATATATATATATATATATATATATATATATACAGTGCTGGCCAAAAGTATTGGCACCCCTGCAATTCTATCAGATAATACTCAATTTCTTCCAGAAAATGATTGCAATCACAAATGCTTTGGTAATAATATCTTCATTTAATTTGTCTTCAATGGAAAACCACAAAAAGAATTGTCAAAAAGCCAAATTGGATATGATTCCACACCAAACATAAAAAGGGGGTGGACAAAAGTATTGGCACCCTTTGAAAAATCATGTGATGCTTCTCTAATTTGTGTAATTAACAGCACCTGTTACTTACCTGTGGCACATAACAGGTGGTGGCAATAACTAAATCACACTTGCAGCCAGTTGAAATGGATTAAAGTTGACTCAACCTCTGTCCTGTGTCCTTGTGTGTACCACATTGAGCATGGAGAAAAGAAAGAAGACCAAAGAACTGTCTGAGGACTTGAGAAGCAAAATTGTGAGGAAGCATGAGCAATCTCAAGGCTACAAGTCCATCTCCAAAGACCTGACTGTTCCTGTGTCTACCGTGCGCAGTGTCATCAAGAAGTTTAAAGCCCATGGCACTGTGGCTAACCTCCCAGATGTGGACGGAAAAGAAAAATTGACGAGAGATTTCAATGAAAGATTGTGCGCATGGTGGCTAAAAAACCTCGACTAACATCCAAACAAGTTCTAGCTGCCCTGCAGTCCGAGGGTACAACAGTGTCAACCCGTACTATCCGTTGGCGTCTGATTGAAATGGTACTCTATGGAAGGATACCCAGGAAGACCCCACTTCTGACCCAGAGACATAAAAAAGCCAGGCTGGAGTTTGCCAAAACTTACCTGAGAAAGCCAAAAAACTTTTGGAAGAATGTTCTCTGTCAGATGAGAGAAAAGTAGAGCTTTTTGGGAAAAGGCATCAACATAGAGTTTACAGGAAAAAAAAAGAGGCCTTCAAAGAAAAAAACACGGTCCCTACAGTCAAACATGGCGGAGGTTCCCTGATGTTTTGGGGTTGCTTTACTGCCTCTGGCACTGGACTGCTTGACCGTGTGCATGGCATTATGAAGTCTGAAGACTACTAACAAATTTTGCAGCATAATGTAGGGCCCAGTGTGAGAAAGCTGGGTCTCCCTCAGAGGTCATGGGTCTTCCAGCAGGACAATGCCCCAAAACACACTTCAAAAAGCACTAGAAAATGGTTTGAGAGAAAGCACTGGAGGCTTCTAAAGTGGCCAGCAATGAGTCCAGACCTGAATCCCATAGAACACCTGTGGAGAGATCTCAAAAAGGCAGTTTGGAGAAGGCACCCTTCAAATCTCAGGGACCTGGAGCAATTTGCCAAAGAAGAATGGTCTAAAATTCCAGCAGAGCATTGTAAGAAACTCATTGATGGTTACTGGAAGCGGTTGTTTGCAGTTATTTTGTCTAAAGGTTGTGCCACCAAGCATTAGGCTGAGGGTGTCAATACTTTTGTCCGGCCCATTTTTGTGTAAAATGATCTTTGAGAGAGAGAGAGAGAGTAGAGAGTAGAGAAATGTGTGTTTCTCAGCAATATATATATGCATTGTTTAAGGGATATTCTTTCTCATGATGGAGAGCTAGCTGAGTATGTCTGTGCAGAATTTTAGGCCAAGTGATGCCTCTACTATGCCAAATATGTGTGGCCAGTATAGTAGGCCAGGCAATGCGCCTGGTAGGCTGAGTATGTGTGCACAGTACTGTAGACTAAGCAATGTGCCTCTGGGTTTCTAGGAAAGATATTCAAATTACTTTTCCTAAACCTATCTGACACCTATCTTGCTAGATTCACTCATCTCTACACTGGATATAAGAAGGAGAAGTGTTTAACCAGCTCACAGCTTGTTACTTGTTTATCTCACAGTACATATCTCCAATGGTGCAAGGAACACATAGAGAGAAAGCATTTCAGTCATCGGCAAATGCACACTCAAAAATTAATATTCAGCACTTGTTTCTCCTCAGTTAAAAAGCCTAAGCTTTACCTTGTGCACTAGTGATGAGAGAAGTGAGTTTCGGATCCTAGATCGAAAATCGCTTAGCTCAAAACTTCATCTCAATATTGTACGGAGATTTGTCTCCATACAGTACTCAAATTTATGGACTCCGGCGAGTTGAAATGAGTTATCACGTGAATAACTTCGGCATTCGATTTTTAAAATTGAAAACCATTTTAAACCATTTTAAAAAAGGAACAAAGGAACAAAGTTTTAAAATGGTTTTGAAGTTAAAAAATCAAATCCCGAAGCTATTCATCGAAGTCCCGTGAGACTTGATTATGAATGATAATAATTAATGATAGCATTAAAACGATGTTTGGAGCGGATCGACTCCAGATCTTAGATTACGTTATCCAGATTAACCAATTAAAAATGGGAAATGTGCATCAGCGTGGACACATGCAGCATATGGGTTAAGTATCACAGCTCAATTTTTTACTGCAGCACTACTATACAGGGAAGTAGTACTTTGTCAGCACAGGAACACTTTAGCTTTTCAACACTTTGACACACTGTACACAGGTACTCATGTACATATTGTATTGCTCTGGATGAGGCAACTGACGTTTTACCATGGTATCTGTTCTACATTGTCTGCAGCTTGTGTTCATTTCACTCTGTAATGCATTTTTGATCAAGTTTTTGTATCTATTTCCAATACAGAATTATATTAGTTATGCTATGTCAGTTGTGCACTGTTTTTATAGGTGGTGATCGTTGATTCTTTATAGGTGGTGATTGTTGATTCTTTATAGGTGCAGGCTGTTACTTATCTTTAGTTACATCTGTATACATAGATTTTATAGATTTTGAGTTTGCACTTGCTTTGGTGCACATATGGTTACTAATATTGGTGGATTGGTCTGTAACATATAAGCATCCGGTACATGTTCCCTGCATTTATGATGTTTTAATGTGAACATAATGAAGCTTAGTTTATTTATTACTGAAGCACTGTACACAAAGGTATGCAAATTAGCTTGCCTGAAAAAAAGAAAAGACAGGAAACCCTATCTAATACCAGAAGAATTAAGATCTGTGATTTGCAATATACTTTTCCTACACACCAAGAGCCATTGTTGCCTGGCATACAATACTCATGCATATTTTTGGTCTCTCAAATGATAAAGATCACATCAAAGAAAAGCCCACAATGCAAGTCAACCAAACCAAATTTTTCTTTAGGTATTCTGGTTTCTCCTGTGCTTCTAGAAAGAGAACTAGCTTTCATGTTTCATTGGAAGATGTATAAGTTTTGTGGGATGTAATTCTTTTAACTTTCAGTTGAATGTTACTTAGAAGGCCTGTCTTGTTCATCTGATGTCGAATTAAAATGGTGAAATAAAATTGATAAATGTGTTATCTTTTTTTTTGCTATAAACAAGATGTATGCTCAGGTGAATAGGAGGGAGCTATAATTATACCTACTTGCTGCCGCAGAGCCAATGTCCCAGAGGTTGGACTTCCACTGATCAAAAGTTGCGACCTATCTTAGTAAGAATACCTATTTAAAGGGACAATTCCATCTTAAAAGGCTATTGTTCTTAAATTCAATATTTATAGAAAGTTTTTTTAGACTTTTTGGCTTGAAAATATCTCAAAGTTTGTGTGTGTGTCTGTGTGAGAGTAAGCTGTATGTGTGTCCTGTGTCTGTGAGACTGGGTGGTAGTGACATCAGACTGTGGCTGTGACATCATCCATAGCAGTTAAAATTTGAATCTCTGAATATTCTACCATTCATTTCTATGGGGATTTTTTATTTTTAAACTTAAGTCCGAACATACGTAGCACACCATGGGTGTCACGATACGGGGAGTAGTGAGCCCTAACTTGAGCCCCAACCTCTGTTCCTGCCTACTTACACGGCCCGTTCTATGTAATGGCGTGTAACTGGGCGACAATCCCTAGCCTGAATGAGTGCTGGGGCGTAAAGGGAAGGGGAACAAGAGGAAAATACAACAAACAAAGACAGAACACAAACACAATATCGGAGGGTCAGCAAGCCAAAAGTTGTACCAGGAAGTCACGTCAAAACCAGGGAAGAGAGCAAAAGCAAGGTCAAAAATACACTGCCGAAGTCCAAAACACAGTAGTCACAATGAGGATTAGCAAGCACTAGCACTGAATGTATAGACCAATCTCAGGCAACCTGTGGCTGGCAGGCTGCCTGTTTAAATAGGGCTCCAAGTAGGTCATGTGACAAGGCGGCGTCACATGACCTAACTCCAAAAGTGAAACAGGAAGTGCCGGCTTCCTTGCCAGTACGCAGAGGTAGGTCACGTGACGTGGCCAGTGTCACCTGACCTATAGCACACATATTCATAGCTGAAGCTCCTCCTGCTTGTCGTCAAGGAGATGGGGAGGACGCCGGCTGCGCAGAGACTGAAAGCACGCCGGGTCCTCCCTGCCCCTGTTGTCATGGAGATGAGGTTGCACATCTTGTCCTCGCTCCTGAACAGCAGTGGGAGTCCGGCGTCACTGCACGGAGGAGGCACACTGCCGGCTCCCCGTGACAATAGGACAACTTTAATGTAATGGCTGCTTCCTATTGCTACATTATGTAGACAGGCAGGCTGGCCAATCAGTGAACATTGCAGGGCAGGTTACTAACACTACTCTCACAAGAAAAAAAAAACACACTGCTGGCGGGAGAGCACAGCAGAGAGCAGCCATGCTGCACTGCGTACACAGTGCAGAAGAAGGAGAGCAGAGCTAACCTCCGGCACAGAGAGATTCTAAATCTCTCAGAAGACATTCCTGACCATTGCAGAGCCCCATTTACCACCCCTGCCATCTAATATAATAAATGTCTCTTTTAACGTAACTTCACACTACAAGATGCACTGAACTTTTAGATCCATTTTCTGGGACTAAAAAATATGTGCTATGGTCAGAAAAATATGGTACATTATAAAAGTTAGACATAGGCTATTTAGAATAGTTGAAAATAGAGTTAAATAAAAGGTTATCTTCCCTTTGAATAAGTAGATTTTGCTGGATATATGAGTTCTGAAAATTATTATTATTTTTCTTTTTCTATTGGTATGAAAAGCTTGTAATAATAATATGAGTTTCCACCATTAGACCAGAATTACAAAGGCCTGTT